>JAYRBT010000002.1:5946452-5993051 GCA_036023395.1 Myiotriccus ornatus
TGGAGGAGAAATACACAGTGCACCAGGAAGAACTTCAGGAATATCACTGTGTGGGATAAGACAGACCAGGGCTCTGCCTTGCCAGGGTGCATGAGGTGACCTTTCTATTGCATTAGAATCTGTTTTATCTGATAACCAGGTGTGAGACTGCAAAAAAAAAGCCAGATATAATTGGCAGATTTCAGTCATTGCAAGCAATTTGTCTGCTGTAATATTACATTTTGTTCAGTTGCTCAAGGTGGGAAGAAAAGCAAGCAGAGAACTCGGGTCCTCCTGCAAGGCCGCTGTTTCTTGCAGGCTCTGTCTGGATAAATCCATGTGTTTTTCAGTTATGTGTGTCACAGCCAGGTCAGCTGGGATCTGAGTGTGGGAACAGCAAAGGCCATGCATTTTTCTGCTGAGCACCTGAGCATATACCCTGGTACTGGGAGGATGGTGCAAAGTAGTGCCTTGAAAATCTGTTCGGAGATCTCACTGCTTGAGATTCCCTGTTGGTTTTTTTCTCTCGTGTGCATCTCATGGGGAAAGAAATGAGTCACTCAAAAATACAAATATTGAGAGAAGGCCTTGTAGGCACAACGATGCTGCTGTGGCAGAGAGAGAAAGGTCAAGGAAGAACAAGATGGGCAGATCCAAGTATTTAGACACAATTAGTCAGCTCCCAGTTTGCTCTTGCCGTTAGTTTTTTTGGGGCTGTTTGTTTTCAAAAATTGCCTTCAACATCCAGAAAAAGGTTAGTCTGAAATAGAGTTGAAACCCGAAATTTCCATCCCAGAGTTTTGGAGCAGCAGGTGAGGCTTTTAAGTCAGATGTTGTGAGATTTGCAACAGCATCACAGCAGCTGAGGTGGGCAGAGGGGTTTCCAGCAGCTGCCCCACTGTGTGTCCACCGAGGTCCATACCAGGAGGGATGCTGGTAGGGGAGAAGACTAAGGTAGCTCAAGGTGCAGAGTGGGATAGAGGAGACTATGCAGGAGGACCGCACAGAAGTGAGCTGTATCCCGTGTTTTGAGGTGTCATGTTCCCGCCCCTCCGTTCTGCCCGCGTAGAGTCCTAGGAGATGGGGTTTCACTGACCCAGCCCCAAGCCCCGAGGGCTGCAGGCAGGGGCCATCCTGTGCCAGAGCTGGCCCTGGTTGCCCGTGCAGGTTAACTGCTCGCCACGGCTCTGCCTGGAGAGTGGCTCTGCCCTACGGCGCCTTCCCACCCACACACGCGGAGGGAGGGAAGGAGGGGAGAGAGGGAGGTGGTTAAACTCGGCTCGGGATGATGAGTCAGACACTTGGCCAAAGCCTTCAGCGCTCCCAGCCTCTCCAAAAGTTAATGTCTCCGTCCTCCTCAGCTAAAGGCTGGCTCTAAAATGGTGCTGTCTGAAGGCACCAAGCTGTTGTGTCCTGCAGAAGATTAGGGTCTCCTGCAGCTCTGTTTTATGGAGGGCAAACAAGACAAGGAAAGCCTGCAGTAAGGTTAGGGGGATGAAGTCTTGATCTTAACTAAAACACCCCTTTAGCTTTAAAGTATTTTATCCTTACAATACCCCTTCTCTTCGCTGCAGCACAACTAAACTTATGACCTATGCAGGGACTTCACAGAATCACAGAATGATTTGGGTTGGGAGGGGCCTTAAAGCTCATCTCATTCTATCCCCTGCCATGGGCAGGGACACCTTCTATACACCAGGTTGCTCAGGCCCCACCCAGCCTGTCCTTGAACATTTCCAGGGATGGGGCAGCCACAGATTCTCTGGGCAACCTGTGCCAGGGCCTCCCCATCCTCACAGGGAAGAATTTCTTCCCAGTGTCCCCTCTAACCCTGTTCTGTAGCAGCGTGAGGCCATTCCCCCTTGTTCTGTCACTCCAGGCCATTGTCCAAAAGTCCCTCTCCAGCTCACTTGGAGCCCCTTTAGGCACTGGCTTCGCCATCCCAGCAGAGTTAGGACGTTGTGCATCGTGTTTAACACGTAACTTGTGTTTTCCCACAGGAATCTGAATACCCTGAGGGACTGCTGAGATGTTCCGACAAGCCTTGTTTTCCACTCTCCTTTGTGTGGCTTTAGTTCCTCTCCACGCTCAGTTTGATGGGGATTCTGGAGATGTCAGTCCTACTTCCTGTGCAGGTATTAACCCAAATAATTTGGGACACCTTTATGGGCAGTAATTTTGCCGAAAGCAATGGCCATGACCAGTTGTAGAACCTGCTTGCAAGGAACTGACATTGGGACATTTCACCTCTCCTGCCCCTTTGCACTCCTGTGGTAACAATCCATCTGTAGGGATCACTGTCCTGCACCCAAAATCACAATTCTGGGTTTGCATTGGAGTGCAGAGAGGTAGAGATGGAAGAGCTGGGGTCTGCCAGTGGTGGCCTCTCCCAACAGATACAGTGACAAACACCAGCTCAGTCTCCAGCACTCACCTCTCTATCTGATGCCATAAAATTGTTTGCTTTAGATGTGATGACTTCATCACTTTTCAGTTGCAATGCAGAGGTGATTTAACTTGTCCAGCCTGACTGCTACATAAAACAGCAAGATTTTTGGGATTGATTCAGTACTGAGCAGTGCTGTTAACAGTTGGAGTCAACGATCTCAGAGGTTTTTTCCAGCCTTAATGATCCTGTGGTTCTGTAGGAGATCTTAGAATTTAGAAGTCCTGGGCACTGGGGAGCCACCTAACCCATGCACAGATGTCAGTTCTAGAGCTAGGTGGGACTTGTGCTTTTTCCAGCATTGCACTTGGTCCAGGTTTCTGGGGCACAGCGCAGGGGGGTGCATGAAGTGCTCTGAGATGGTCTGAATAATTGTCTCCACACAGAAAAGAGGAACTGCCCCATCAATGTCTACTTCATCATTGACACCTCGGAGAGCGTTGCTCTGCAGACTGTGCCCATCCAGAGCCTGGTGGACCAGATAAAGCGGTTCATCCCCGTGTTCATCGACAAACTGGAGAGCGAGCTCTACCAGAACCAAGTCTACATCACTTGGCAGTTTGGTGGGCTCCACTACTCGGACGTGGTAGAAATTTACAGCCCCTTAACAAGCAGCAAGGACATTTACCTGCCCAGGCTGTACGCTATCAACTACCTCGGCCGGGGCACCTTCACGGACTGCGCCATCTCCAACATGACGCAGCAGATCCAGACCCAGATGGCCACCGGGGTGAACTTCGCCGTGGTCATCACCGACGGCCACGTCACCGGCAGCCCCTGCGGGGGGATGAAGGTGCAGGCCGAGAGGGCCCGGGACATGGGGATCAAGCTCTTCGCGGTGGCCCCCAGCGAGAAGGTGTACGAGCAGGGCCTGCGGGAGATCGCCAACCTGCCGCACGAGCTGTACCGCAACAACTACGCCATCACGCAGAGGGACACCCTGGACATCGACGTCAACACCATCGACAGGATCATCCAAGCTATGGTACAGCTTGGGGGTGGGGGACACAAGAGGAGCAGTGCACGCACGGGGGGAACGCCGTGCTGGGTTTTTGGCAGGGCTCTGGGGAGCATCTCTAGCAGGGAAAATGGAGTCTTTTTCTGGTACTTAACCAGGATTCCTTGGTTTTGTGCCTCTTGCTTCCTGGCGTGTCTGGGCAGGCTGCCACCCTAGTCCTGGCTCTTGCTGAAGACCAGATCCTGCTCCACATCCAGGGGCACGTGGAAGAGTGTGCCACACTGAGACACATGCTCACCATCAGCGTGGTCTTTGAGACCCCACATATGGGGCATTGTTAATGGGGGGACTCTGCTGAGAACATCTTTGCAGCCACGGCGTCTTTACCACCTCATCTCCCTCACCATCACACACACACCCCCGAGGAAGAGGAGGGGTGGGATGCTGTCTTTCCCTGGGGGCTGATCCCCTTAACTGATTCTCTTCATCCCGTTCTCTCCTTTGCAGAAACACGAAGCCTACGGCGAGGTGAGTGAGCAGCATCTTTGTGCCGGTGCCACGCGACACAGGTTTAAGTTGCCTCAATTAGAGAAGACCAGCTTGTATGTACCCCAAAACAGCACAGAGCTCTGAGGGATCGGTCTCTGCCCACCTGTGGGTCAGTGCAGAGCCTGGGGGCACATCCCCTTATCCAGTGGTTAGTCCACTGGACTCCCTCCCTGCCTCCCCCTTACCTGTGATGAGTTCAGGTCTGTGGTATAGACTCATTTCATCACTTTGGAGCCACGTTCCCATTCTGTAGGTGCTGCACAAGCTGAAGCTCCTGCCCTGCTGGTACCACAGGGACAGGGATTGGCGTACAGAGGGAGGAGTAAGCAGGTGATGGTCCAAAGGGCATGCCTGTGCCCTGAGGACTCCAGATGAGCAAGCCCCCACCACCTCTGATGTTTGGCAGTCCTGTTCTTCCTGTCTGGGCCCAGAGCTGAGCTGTAATGAACCTGCTCATGGAAACTTTCAGCTCTTAAACTGACAGGCAGCACTTCTCAGGGTGCTTGTTGCTGCCTCAGCCCTGACACAGCTGTAGTCACAGTAGATTTTAGCCCTGAGCTCATGACAAGAGGCGTGTGGAGAGCTATGGGTGCAGAGCTGAGCTGGGTTTTGGAGGCACATGAAGTGGTGGCACGCTGTTCAGTTAAACACCTCCTGTTTAATTCCTTGTATTTCAGTGCTACAAGATGAGCTGCCTGGAGATTGCAGGTCCGCCTGGTCCCAAGGGATACCGAGGGCAGAAGGTAAGCTGCTCTGAGCTGTGGGGAAGACAGTAACGCCTGTGCCTGCCACAACCACTGCAGGATGCCCCAGACCCCAGCTCAACTGCCTTCTCAGGTTGCACCCAGGTGGTAAATAACTCACCAGCATCTGTCTTGGCCCTGGGAGGCACAGCAGCACACAGACAGCACCGGTGTGCCCAGGTCTGTGCCCAGGCTGCCAGCAGTGCAGAGAGACATCCGAGCACCTGCTGTGCACCTCCAGCACCCAAGGACAGCAGCTGTCCCTGAGTTTCCCACTCTCAAGAGCAGAGCTCTCACATCCACAGTGCCCCACTGTCCTGCCCCAGCTCTGTGTGCTCCCAGAAACTGCCGTTTTCTCGGTCATTACCAAGCCGGGATTTACACTCGGTTTTTCTTTCCTCAGGGTGCCAAGGGGAACATGGGTGAGCCAGGCTCCCCTGGGCTGAAGGGGCGACAGGTGAGTTGTGGAAAATCCTCCCCTCCGTTTGCTGGGGCTGCATCTCTGATGACCTCAAGCTAACTCTCCGTGTCTTCCTCCCTGAAGGGCGACCCAGGTATTGAAGGTCCCATCGGATATCCTGGTCCCAAGGTAAGGATCCCACACCCAACGGCTGAGTTCTTTGCATGGTGAAGGAGGAGGAGCTTTGTTTCTCCCTCTTACCTGGCCATTTCCCAACCCAGACCCCTGCGCTCCGCTGCCTCCATTCCAGGCGCTAACACAGCAATTTTCTTCTTCTTCTTCTTCTTCTTTTGTTTGTCTTTTTTTTGTTTTTGTCTAGGGTGTCCCAGGGCTGAAAGGAGAGAAGGTGAGAAAGAAGAGGCAGAACGGCTGGCTGGGCACTGGGGAGAGACTGTGCTCCTTTCTGATGCAAAGAGGGAGAGATCAGCTGTAATGGGGAAGGGTAACAACCCTATGACACCATAATTGCAGATATGAGGAGGGATTTCCAAGGACATCCCAAAGCCTGTCTCCTCCTTCAGGCATTGCTCACGGTGTGGTGAAGTGGTGATGGTTTTAGGATGCAGACGGGTGGGGGGTGTGGGCAGTGCCTGACTCCCTGTCCTCTTTCTCTCCCAGGGAGAAATCGGATCCGACGGACGGAGGGTAAGAGAAAACATTTTCTAACTTGCATGTTGTTCCAGCTACCAACCCTCGGAGTGTGTGTTAATAGATCCCTCCTTTTTTTCCCCCCCTGATCCCAGGGCGCCCCTGGTTTGGCAGGCAGGAACGGCACCGACGGACAGAAGGTAACCGGGAGCACTGGGAGCAACCCCCTGATGTCGCTGCTGCTGTTTCATTTCTTTACCCTCTCTCAACCCCCACGGGCTGTTTAGTTTCTCCTATGCCACACGCTGGCTTTCTGTTCTGACTGAGGTTTCTGAGACCTTATTTGCACACTATTCTGTATGTCCTGTAGAAATACACAAAGTAATTCAGGTCGCAGAAGTGAATCATGGAATATCTGGAGTTGGAAGGGACCCACAAGGATCTAGTCCGACTCCTGGCCCTGCACAGGACACCCCAACAATCCTACCATGTGCCTGAAAGCGTTGTCCTTGAGCTCTGGCAGCCTTGGGGCTGTGACCACTGCCCTGGGGAGCCTGTGCCAGTGTCCAACCTCCTTCTGGGGGGAGAACCTTTCCCTGATATCCAACCCAATCCCCTCCAACACAGCTTCATCCTGCACAGTGTTGTCCCTCTGTCAGCAAGCTCTCTGCACAACCTGGATGTGTAACCTGCTCTGTGCTGGGGCTGAGGAGGTGATAACAGCTGGATAACTTGTGTGTGGATACCTTATCTTGAGTGTTAGTGACCCCTACAGGACACGGACGCAGAAAGCTTTGCAGAAATTTGGTCTTCAAGGCAGCTCGTCACAGAATCTGAAATTTCACCTCTTAACTCCTGCTTGTTCTTAGTCCTAAAGCCCTAAAGTCAAGTTCAAGGGCCTCGCAACAAATTCCCTGGCTTTGCCCACTGGCCATCACGTGCTGGCTTTGCTCTGTACCATCTCGGACACCCAGCCCAATATATCTGTGAGGTAATAGCAGTTCTCCTTCCTGCTCCTCAGATGCCTGCCGAAGCTCTGAAACAACCCTCAGTCCCTTCCACTCTCTGAAACACTAAAGCCCTTCAGTCTCCCCCGTTCTCTACCTGTGACAAGCTGTCTCAGCACTGATGACAAAGCTGTTTCGGGGCACAGAGCAAGGCAGCGCCTCTCTCACGCCATCCCTCAGGCAGCTGCTGCCCACCTGAGCTGCTCTGACATGAGATGCGTGGGAGATGACAACCGTGGACATGAGTGACCACCAAATCCAGCCCCAAGGGACGTTTCCATCACCCAGGGCACGTGTGCAGGATGAGCATGCCTGAATTCCCACTACCACTCAGGGCTTTACGGTGCTTTCTCCTTCTCCACTTGTCTCTGCACACCCCACTTCTGTTTAAGGAATACACTTGCTATTTATTGTCTAGCTGGTGACAGGTAAGGTCAGCAGACGATGTTAAAAATTATTAACTGTTAACAAGAAAAGCTGTGTTTTCCTTCAGACACCTACAGCTTCTCAGTCTTTTTCTTTTGAATGCAATCTCTCCAGGGCAAGCTGGGGAGAATTGGACCACCGGGATGCAAGGGTGACCCTGGTGACAAGGTAGGAACCTATCAAACTCATCAGCACATCAGTTGTCTACCTGCTGAGTGAGCTACATATGTAGAAAGATGGCCAATGAGAGTTTACTGGCCTGTTTTCCTACCATCTGATCTGATTCCAGACCTGGGATCCCTGGAATGGGGAGCACAGCCTGATTTTTCTGTGCCTCCTTTCCATTTGTAAGTAAGCTGGGAGCCCCCAGTGTCCCTCCCCTCCACAGAGAGGGGAGGAGCTGCCCCTTTCATCAACACTGCAACAAGCAAAAACTACTTTAGCCTCCAGAGCAACTTTCTGAGCACTGGCTTAGAAAATTTTATTAGAAATTTTTATTTTATTTATTCTGCAGGGAAAGTGTTCCCACCGTGAAATGTGTGGTTCTTTGTCGTTTCCCTCCTCAGGGCCCTGATGGCTACCCAGGAGATGCAGGAGACCAAGGCGAAAGAGGAGATGCAGGCATAAAGGTACAAGTGCTCTGGACAGACAGTGGAGTGTGGGCAGAGGCCACCAGTGGGGACCAGCTAAACACCATTCCCTGTATTTACTCCTAAATCCTGCAGCGCTCATGGAGCCCATAGGCTTTGGGGTCTGGATCCCACCAGCAGGCACAGGAGCTGAGGGAAGAGCCTGGTTGGCCCTGCTCCTTGGGCTGCTCACGGTGCAGCGTGCTGGTGAGGCAGGGAATGACCATTGCTCTCTGCCTGTTCCAGGGAGATCCTGGCCGGCCTGGTCGCAGTGGACCCCCAGGACCTCCAGGAGAAAAAGGAAGCCCGGTAGGTTCATGCAGCGTCCAGATGCCTTCTGTGGTCTGCTCCATGTGGCATGGAGCTGGAGCAGAATCAACTGCACGACCATGCCCAGAGGTGGCTGCATGCCAGGGCATTCTGGTGGTCCTGCTGCTTAGCCCACCAGCACGGAGAATGCACAAGCCCACGGGTGGTTGAGGGAGCTCTCCCACCACACGTGTCCCCTCTGGCACAGTGGGAAACAGGAGAGGGCACCACGCACAACTCCTGCAGCTGCCCAGAGCAAAACGAGGGTGGGTCTTGAGCCTCCATCCAGAGCAGAGAAAAGAAGACAAATTGGACTTGGAATGGTTTGTCTTTCTGTCCGATCCGTTCGTAGAATCACGGGATGGTTTGGGTTGGAAGGAACCGTAAAGGTCATCCAGCTCCAAGTCCCCTGAACCTGGTCTTGAACACTTCCAGGCATGTGGCTGAGATAGCCCCTCTGGCTTTGGGCAGGGCTGGCTGGATGCTGTAAGGAACAGATGACAAGCCTGGGTTCAGCTGGTGGAGGAAAGGTGAAACAGCATCACACTACTCCAAGGCTGGAACCCATGGTAGTGGCAGTGACATTTGGGCATGCAGGGTGTGTGGAAGCAGAAGGTGGGTGCTCATACACACACCTCTGCTCAGGGTGGACTGCTTGACACAACAAAAGGAGGGGTGTGCACCTCGACCTCTCTTCCAACAAACCATATTTCTTTTTCTTCTCCAAGGGACTTCCAGGCAATCCTGGAGCTCAAGGGCCTGCTGGAAACAAGGGAAGTAAAGGTGAAGCAGGAGCCCCTGGACCCAAAGGAGAGCCTGTAAGTGTCTGAATAGGTCCCTAGACAGTGGGCACACCATGGGAACCTGATGCAGTTCCATGGATGAGCACTGAGAAACTCCTCTGTTCAGCCTGCGTGCCCTGCCTTGTGCATCCCAAAAGATGTGCAGATGCCGATCTCCCCTTGTCTCTCCCATCACAGAGCAGTACTCCCATAATACTAAGCCTGATGTTAACCACTTCACCTTAGAGAAGCATCCTGTGTTCCCACAAAGGCCTGGCCTTTTTTCTCTAACAAGGTGTTCTCTAGCAAGTCCCCCAAACCTCTGGGTTCTTGCAGGAGCTCGCAGAGTCAAGATCTGATGGCCACTGTGGTAGAGCTCTCTGAAAAGGGCAGTGTCACAGTATCACTGGTGCCACACAGACCGAAGTTAATATGATGGAGCATTGCAAATTCTGGGGGGTGGTTTGGAGACAATGTCCCCTGGCACAGTCCCACCAGCACCAGGGGGCCACAGAGCCCAGGCAGCTTGTGTCCTTGTGGGGAAAGCAACATTGGATGAGTCTTTAACCCTGAGGGAATGAACCAGGAGTGTTTGTGGTCGCCGTGGTGACCACCCCCCTGAAAGGACAGTCTGGCTGTGGCTTCCCAGAAGGAAGCACGGGCATCCCTGCTGCCCTGCTGCCAGGCTCACCCTCGCTAAGGGAGCAAGCAAACATCCCCCTGGGCCCAGGGGGAGGAGGTTGTCTCTGCAGAGGTAACATCCATCTTCTCGCTCCGTTTATGTGCCAAGGGTCGACGCGGAGATCCAGGGACGAAAGGCAGCAAAGGCACTCCCGGGGGCGCAGGAGAAAGGGTGAGTGAAGCAACTGCCCACACCATTGCAAGAAAGAGCCCGAGGTGGGTGGGACTGGTGTGTGTGATGTGCTGCTGCCCAGCCATGCGGGTGTCCATCACCAGAGCTGGGAATCAGAGATCCCACTGTGCCATGCTCCCACTGTGCCCACTGCCTGCCCTGCTGGCGTCAGGCACAGCCTCTGCCGGGGTTTGGTCCAGAGAGGGGATAAAGGACACTGAAACTCAAGGTCAAGAGACACATTCAGAGGGCCCGCTGCCCTGACACTGTTTCGAGCCGAGAAACACCAGACTTGAGAAGGGCATCAGGCCTTCTCACTCCATGTAGCACTGGGGATAGATGGCATTGGAGACATCCCTGACCAGGAATATCTTTACCCTCCTCACAGGGAGATCCTGGTCCAGAGGGTCCTCGTGGCCTGGCTGGTGAGGTTGGAAACAAAGGAGCGAGGGTAAGCATGGGGCAGGGGTTGGTGACAGCCAGGAGGAAGGGGAGCACTGCTGCCAGCAGGGGCAGCTTGCCTGGCTTCCCTCCCTCCCTCATGCACGTCTGCCTCTGTACATTCTCGTGTCTTTCTTTGCTCTGCAGGGAGACCAAGGACTGCCAGGGCCCCGAGGTCCTCCAGGTGCTGTGGGAGAGCCAGGCAGGATAGTAAGTCGTGCTTGGGCATCTGTGTGACCTTGTCCTCCCTCTGCAGCGAGAGCTTGCTCTGCTGACATAAGCTGCCTACACTGCCCCTCCTGAGGAGAAGCTGCATGACCTTTCCTCAGGAAGGCTCAAAAATTAGCCCAGAGGCCCCTGAATAGGGCAAGGAGAGGTCGCAAGACCCAGGAGTCGCTGCTTCTCCATCACTTCTGGTCCCAGGTGTTTCTGTGACAATATGGAAGGGACCCTAAGGGCGGGTCACTGTGGGGGAGAGGGAAGATGGGACTCCATAAGCATCCATTTGTCCTGGGCCTGTGGTTAGCCCAGCACCCTACTGTGACAGCAGTGCTGTGACACCCACGTGGCTCTACGGGACATGGGAACCCCAGTGCTGAGACAGTCACTATCACAGTAAACTCACCGGGAAGGGAGATGGTCCTGCAGCACCATCTCAAGAGCTGGATTCTCCAGCACAGTCCCCTTTGTGCCCGGGAGAACAGATATGGTCCATCAGGGAACATCCTCACGCTCTCTCCCCAAAACTACCCTGCAGGGATCGCGTGGGGACCCTGGTGACCTGGGCCCAAGAGGTGACGCTGGACCACCAGGACCAAAGGTAAAGTTCATGAACAAAACTGTGTATTTGAGAGGACGGGTTGGTTGGTGTTCCTATTTATTCATTTATTTATGGGGGGAGAAGGCAGTTTCCACTGCAGAAACTTGTGTGCCTTGGAAACAGAATTAGACCTGAGCCTCCCTGTGGAGCAGAGATGTAGGTCTTGCTCAGGCCGAGGCAGCTCTGATGATACACCTCCCCCTGCACAGACTCAGGGGCACCCCCTGCATGTGACATCCCCAAGTCCCTGCCAATCCTTGCTCCAGGCAGCCATTCCCAATGCTTCAGAGCCAGCTGTAGAAGTCTTGGCTCCCGGTGGTATCTCGCCCAGAGAGAAGACAGAAATGGCTGTAACTGTCATCACCAGGTCAGAAAGGCTGGGTTTGGTGTCTCAGGGCTCTTTTTCTTTTTTTTCTACCAAAGGGTGACAGAGGCAGACCAGGCTTTAGCTACCCTGGACCCAGAGGGCCACAGGTATGTACTCCTCATCCAGCACACGAGGAAGTCTGTTCCAGAGGATGTTGCTGCTGCTGGAGCTCAGCAGCCTGAAAGAAGAGGGATAGAGGAAGGAAACTGATCAGGGAGTGGTGCCTGTGATAAGGAGAAAGGGGGTTGGACACCAGGATTGAACCTGGCCACAGGTCCATTGGTCTCATGGCAGAGGTGGTGGGGACCTCGGCCTCCATCAGGGAGGTGAGGAGGTGGCTGTGCTCACCACCCCAACCAGCAGCCCGAAGCTACACTTGTTCTTCAGCTTCTTGCCCCTCCAGTGCAGACTTTGGGTGTGCACAGTGCAGGGCCAGTGCAGGTCGGGTGCTGACCTCTTTCTCCTCTCCCTTTGCAGGGTGACAAGGGTGAGAAAGGGCTGCCGGGACCCAAGGTGAGTGTGTTTGTCTCCATCACCTGTTTCTTTTGTACTGACTGAAATGCCAAGGAGTTGTCTCCCAACCCTCTGGGTTAATGGCTGCGGAGCCTGCCCTGCCAGCAGCTGCACTGGCTTTTCCTGCAGCTGCTGAGCCTGGCTGTATCTCCCAAGCCCATCTCCATTTGAAACCATCTGAAAAATTCGTTGCAGAACTTCTTTTTTTCTTAGTTAATGCCTGTGTAAACACTGTTTATTTGCTCTGCACTGGGCTGCTCGTTTAGAGGATGCTCTCCCAGGCCAGGCAGGCATGTGTTTGTGATGCAGCAGTGCCTCTGCCTGAGCACATCCAGATGTGCTCCACACTGCATCTGTTTTTCCTTCCACCGAGCAGGGAGCAAGAGGTGACCTTGGGCCAAAAGGAGTGCCAGGGACCAAAGGAGAGAAGGGGGAACCGGTAAGCAGACTCCCCATGCTGTCCGCAGGGTCAGGATCCCCCTCCCACACCCCTGCCTGGCGTGCTGGGGCTGACACTGCCCGCTCTCTGCCTGCTCCGTGTCCCCAGGCTCAGCTGTGGCAGGCTGGTGGCCGTGCTTAGCAGGGCTGTGCCTGACGAGAGAGTCAGGAGGAGCCTGAACTCCAGGGGCTGCATTGCCAGCCTTGCCCAGGAAACATTTGACCCTTCTTTGCTTCTTCCCCAGGGTGATCCTGGCCCAGGAGGCGAGCCCGGATCCCGTGGTCCACCTGGTGAAGCAGGCCTTGAGGTACAGTCCCATGGCGTTGTGTCTAAGTAAATGCTGTTGGAGGGGACATCAGCTGCCAGATACATTTGCTGGCTCACAGTGGAACTTACCTTCCCTTCCCTCCCCTCCCCTCTGCGAAATGCCACATTCTTGATGGCTCTAGTTCCCAGAAAAGGAACTAATGGGAAAACTGTGCCTGAAATCCCTGTGCTCTCCCTACAGGGGACCCCTGGCCCACCAGGAGACCCTGGTCTGACGGTGAGTAGCCCCTCGTGCTCTTCCTGCTGGGGCAATCTCTCTTTGCACGGCCTGAGAACAAAGCAGGGCATCAAGTCCTGCTGCTGCGTGGCAGAGGTGGCTTATGGCTTCCCATGGAAGCCAGGGAAAGAGGGAAAGAGGGCTGGCTGGCTGGCAGGGGAAAGGGGACAGAGAGAAGCATTCACCCTGCACCCCTTTCCCGGCAGGATTGCGACGTGATGACCTACGTGCGAGAGACGTGCGGATGCTGCGGTGAGCAGACCATCATCTCTCCCCAGGAAAGGGGAACGACCACTGGAGGGATGGGGAAAGGGGGTCACCAGAGAGGTCATCTCATCCCTCTGCCCCACGAGCCACCCCTGGGGCTGAGCTGCCGGTTGTGGGTGCTTGGTGTGCTCCTCTTCCTCCCTCCTCGAAGGAAGGAGCAACTGGTGGAGCACGGAGCGCATCTTGGTCTCCATCTTCCCACAGACGGTCTCTTCTGCCCTGGCAGCTGTTGTTCCCACCATCACTGACCTTTGTGCTTTCCTCTTTCTTCCCAGACTGTGAGAAACGCTGCGGGGCCCTGGACATCATGTTTGTCATAGACAGCTCGGAGAGTATCGGCTACACCAACTTCACCCTGGAGAAGAATTTTGTCGTCAACGTGGTCAGCAGGCTGGGCTCTATTGCCAAGGACCCCAAGTCACAGACAGGTCTGGCCTACGTGGGGGACAGAGTGGGGGCATGGGCGAAAAAAAAAAAAGGGTTTTGGAGCTCTCCAGCTTCCATGTTTGTTCATTTTCCGTGGCTTTTCATGGAATTGGGCAGGTCTTTGAATTTCCTCATTTTTCACTGAGGATGCAAAGCCAAGTAACGTGACGCTTCGTTGGCAGGTGCCCGTGTTGGGGTGGTGCAGTACAGTCACGAGGGGACTTTTGAAGCCATCAAGCTTGACGACGAGCGCATTGATTCCCTGTCGAGCTTCAAGGAAGCAGTGAAGCGCCTGGAGTGGATCGCTGGCGGCACCTGGACACCATCTGCCCTCCAGTTCGCCTACAACAAGCTCATCAAGGAAAGCAGGAGAGAGAAAGCCCAAGTGTTTGCCGTGGTGATCACAGATGGGCGCTACGACCCCCGGGATGACGACAAGAATTTAGGGGCCCTCTGCGGTAGAGATGTGGTCGTCAACACCATCGGCATAGGGGACATGTTTGACCAGCCAGAGCAGAGCGAGACCCTGGTCTCCATTGCCTGCAACGAACCCCAGCGAGTCCAGAAGATGAGGCTCTTCTCTGACCTGGTGGCAGAGGAATTCATCGACAAGATGGAAGACGTGCTCTGCCCAGGTCTGTACCTGTCCTTGGGTGGTTCTTACTGGAAGTGGAGTTTTGACCCCAGGGTTTGGGGTGGGGGGGCATATATGATTGCAGAGACACCAGCAGGTTGGCCAGTAGCTTGTGGGGCTGACCTTTATGTAGCCCTGAACTAAGAGTCCTTCCTCAGATACGAGCCAGCCTTCTGGGACAGTCCTTTTAGAGTTCCTTGTAAGAAACCTTGTTCTGAGCCAGCAAAGGGGGATGGTAGCACATCACTCAGTTTTCCCTGTTTCTTTTCCTTCCAGATCCACAGGTTGTCTGCCCTGAGCTGCCCTGTCAGACAGGTAAACATTACAAGTATCTTCATGCCATCTGCACAAAGTCCAGGGGGAGAGTGCATGAGGCTCAGGAGTAGGATGGGGGGTGCAACTCTGTCCATTCCTTTTGGATGGCAGGAGTTTGAGAAATAGTGTCACTTTATGGGAGGAAAGGATAGAGGGTTTCATCCCCTGCTCTTTTCCCGTCTCTCTGAGTTCTCTGCACAGGTAGGTACAAGTGCACCATGCAAGTGCACCAGCATGGCTCACCCCTGATATTTCTCCCTGCCCAAATTCCTGGGAGCCACCTGGTTTTGACCTCCAAACTCAAGGCAAACCCCCCCTTGCTAAACTCTCCCACTCATGTGACCTTTGTAGCAGGGTGCTCCTTGGGAGTGACAGGGGCAGAGCAGCTGGTAGAAATCAGTTGGAAAATGACAACATAGTGGACCCAAAGCTTTGGCTTCTCTAACACTGGCTGTATTTGATTAACAATTCACTCAGGGTGTTGGAATAAAGGGCAAGGCTATAAGGACCCTCTGGTGTCAAGAAGATAGCTGCTGCGTGCTGAAGGTAGCTTGACTTGGTCAGGTCTTGGTTGTTGAGGGGCAGATATACATCCTGAATTCCTAGAGAGATCCTGTCTGTCTGAGTCCCTGTGCCTGTTTAAATACAGTAGATGCACTCTGTGC
Organism: Myiotriccus ornatus; assembly: GCA_036023395.1. Lineage (NCBI taxonomy): Eukaryota > Metazoa > Chordata > Aves > Passeriformes > Tyrannidae > Myiotriccus > Myiotriccus ornatus. Next base: position 5,961,613 of record JAYRBT010000002.1, read on the forward strand.
TGATATTCATGAAGTTTATAGGGGACTTAAGTTTTGCCAGTTCCTGTGATTTTTATCTCCAGTCTTGCCATGAATGTTTTTGTGGAGAAACCCAGTTTCAACTGAGCCTTATACAGAATATCAAATTTCATTTTGAAGTAAGTCCATTTGTTTCCGTGCAAAGGGGAGGAAAACTGGTCCGAGGATGCATAGAAATCTATGAGTACCTGTAATCATTCCTGTCTAAAATTTCTCAGTGGTATTCTGAGTATTTGCACCTGGCCATGCAGGGGGCACAATGTCCAGCGGTGACGCTGAGTTCCTCTGCCGTGTCCTCTGAGGAGCTCGGTCCTGCGAATCCATGCAGAAGGAGGTGGCATCCCCATGCCCCACTGGTGATTGCTCAGGTGTCTTCAAAGGTTTTGGTCTTAGCAGCCTTCCCATTTCTGAGGAACCCAAACAGTGGCACACTCGTTCCTCCTAGGCTTGGGCCACCAAAGCCCTCCAAAGCGAGGTGAAGTTGGCAGTGCTTTCCTTGTAGTGTACTTGGGTGTTTCTGATCCTGGTGCAAGGTGAGAACAGTTCGCTGGCATCTGACAGCCCTGGGGGCCAGAACAGAAATGGCTCGAGGAAGCATCCGAGGGGGTTCCCTCTGGGGTGAATCCCTCAAGCCGTGCAGTGGGCAGACCACGTCAAGTGCAGGCAAGACCTGCGCCCTGGAGAACACAGGAGGTGGACTGATGTGGCTGGGTGGGTATGGGCCTCCTGTCAGAGCGCCAGTAGACCCATCTCAGCGTGGGCAAAAGTTGGGCTGGGTCTGGTAGATCAAGTTTAAGTAATAGGTAGAGATTCAAGGGTCTCTGGGCAACGAGCCTTCCACCCCCCACACCGGGTGGTTCGTGATGTGTTGCTGCCATCATTCGGAAGGATTTGCAATGGTGGCAAGGGAACATGTTGGATGGGATGCGATGTAAGGCACATGGGAGAGCCTGGGGCTTCTCTGCTCAGTGCTCTGGTTCTCCAAGAACATCTCATAAGTTAGTGCCAGTTCCCATGCAAATCCCGTGCGTGGAGACAGTGTCCTGCGGAGGGAATGTGAGTGAGCGAGTGCACATCCAGTGAATACGTCCCACCGTGGTTCAGCCAGACAGGCCCAGGTCAGGGAAGCAGCTACACCAGCCCTGTCCTTGGCCCCATGGTTGTCAGTGTCAGTCCTGGTACTTTTAAGGGGTAAATTAATTGTACTCCAGCTTCAGCCTGGGTGTTACCAGCAGAGCACAGAGAGGGACAGGTATCACATACACACTGTTTTCCCCTCATGCTGCCCCAGTGCTTTACCTAAGGAAATCCAGATTTTCCTGGTTTTGGGAGAGACCTTTGTCTCTCATCACTGACTGCCATACTAACAGGATGCTGGAGGGTATAAATGCTGAACAAATGTGAACTGACCACCTGCTTTGCAGAAACCGCATGACACTCTGTGAGGCTCTTGCTAACCCATGCAAAAGGCTTTGCTTTGAGCTTTGGGGGTTTATTCCAAGTTAAATTCAGCACAGCCAGGTGCAGATGGAGGCTCTCAGGGTCCTGACTAGTCCAGATACTACACAGCTTTGGCTAGAGTCACTGCCTTGAGGCTGAGTGCCAGGCGAGGAGGTCCCACGATGCTGTCCCTTAGATGTCTTTCTGCCTTACAGCACCACGTGCATGGTTTGCACGTAGTAGGAGTCCAAAGCTACATGGTGGGTGAGTCCCATCTGCAGAAAGAAGTTGGACCCCATGGCCTTTTTCCTGAGCTCTGCTCTTTCTCCCTCATGCCTGTGCTGGATGAGTAGGAACTGGGCAGTTAAGGTTTCGTGTAATTTTCTGAAGTCACTTAGTTGATGTGTGAAAGATTTCGGTACAGATCCCGTGGTTCCTCAGACATGAATGGCACAAAGATTTAAAACCTGGCTCTGGTCTTTGCTTCTCTGTGCTCGTTAGCTCTGTCCTTCTCCAGTGCACTGCAAGTAGGAAAGCCAGGTAGCTTTCAGACACACAGCCATTGCTGGCAAGCCCTGAAAATATTCTTTTGACGCTCACTTGCAGATGACAGGAACCCTGGGAGCGTAAACCCACTTATTTTCCGCCCCATGGAAGAGGGAGTCAACATAGATTTCCCCAGCACCATAAGCTCGATCGCCCAGTTCCTAAACTCCACGCGGGAATCCCGGGACCCCAGCATGTACACACAGCTGGTGGCCACTTTGGCCTTTACCGCCGAAAAAGCCAAGTTTGCCACTGGAAGTGAGCGGCAGGAGTGGATGGACTTGTTCATTGACACCTTCAAAATGGTGCACAGCGAGATTGTGGGGGACCCAGAGACTGTGCTAGGGCTGTGCTGAGACCACTGCTAGAGGTCATGGGGAGGCAGGGGTTGAGTGGAGGTGATCATCGCTCTTCCCCAAGCGCCTGCGTGGCAGAGGGGACAGGTACACTGGTAGATGCTTATAGTTTAGGAGAAACAGAGGCAGTGGGACAGCTTTGCTGTGCTCAGCCAGGGATGGGACACAAGGAGCAGTCCCCTCTGGCTCAGCTGGCTGATGAGCTTGGCAGCTTTCCCCAGCAATGGCAAGGGATGCTCTTGCTTTGCCCGCTGCTTTTTTTGCAGAGTCTAACGATGCACTTTCCCTGTGCACTCCTGCGTATGTCTTTGCTGACACCCTCTGAAGCATCTTCTGCATCCTCTCCCTCACTTACCGTGGGGCTCTGTTTGGGTCCTGACAAAGCAAGGTGCAATTCCTGCTCACCAGTGTCTCTGTGGAACCCCTCAGTGAGCAGCTGAGGGTGTGGGAGGGAAGGAGGGAACAGTGCAGGAGAGGGAACAACCCTCTCCTTCCATCGGGAGCACTGACACCTGCGTGGTGCTTCTGCCAGAAGCTCTTTGAGCTCCCTTGGCCTTTCTCTTCTTGTAGGTTTGTGCCTCTTCTATCTTAATTAACAACATGTACCTGTCTCTATCCAAAAGACAGATACTCTGTTACATAGGGCCGGGTGGTCCAAATCAGAAATCCTTGACTGTGCAGTCACACCTCCATGTCATGTGTTGTATCAAATTACCTGAGCTGTTTAAAAGCAAGTACCTAAACTTGATGTGGCACAGCCTATTTAATCCACACCCAACGCTAACTGGGTGCAGAGCCCACAGACCCACCCTGTGCCCTGTGGTTATAGACAAGGAGTGATATTTCCAGCAGCTCGGCTGCCCCTGGTTTTCACAAAGTCAGGCAGGTGAGTGCCGTTCCCACCTCCAGTTTAACTCCTCTGAAGCCATACTTAGAGGAAATGGAATTTCGTGGGCAGACACAAGATAGAAGTACTTATTCTAACTGGCATGGTATTATTGCAATAAAGTCTCCTAAGCAAACGACATATTTAATGGGCAGAAGGGAGATGTGCCGTCTTCAGAAACGCGGTTGGGCTGTAACATTTCCAGGTGTAAAATGTGGAGCCAGTTGCCAAGCTCAGGCATGGGAATTGCCTGCATTTAACCTATTTCAGTGTTTTCTCAGGGTTCAGCACTTTTTGCTCCCAGTCTCTGGGGACAAGGAGCTCAGAGATCTCTGCTATTGGCACAGAATAGAGGGGAAATAATTCCAAGCACTTTACATGGTGTGCTCTGTGTTTTAGGAGAAGGCAAAAGGATCAGCCTGTGCCTGAGCCTGGTCATAATTCTCATATTCTACATAGTCAGTGCAAATCCAAACTCCCTATCCTGTTTTGATTTTTACTCCAAAATTAGTGTGACTTAGCCTATTGGGATGCAGGAGTGAACTCAGAGCAGTTAAGCTGCTCCAGCCATGATGCCAGAGGAAAAGCCCCTAAAACCCCACTGATTTGAAGAGAACAACATATCAGGGCAGGGACATTTTGCTGAACAAAATGAGGCTTGGGGAAGATTTTAGCAAAAGGGGGGGTTGATTTCATTTAATTTCATCGCACAGTGGTTATTTATTTCACATCCCCCCCCCCCTTGGAAATAATTTCTAGCAAAACATTGGAAACAAAGTTTTTTACCTCTCAAAAACCTTCAGCTCATTGGTGGGAGAGGGAGAGGGACAAAATGTCTCTGGCCTGAGCGGTGTTTGCACTGCCCCTCGGGTGGCAGGCAGGTGAAGGGGTGGGTTTTTAAAATAATCCTGGCTAATCCTTCTGATAAAACCCGATGGATTTCATCTCAGCAACAGTTCCTTCAGTGAAGCTCTTGGGCAAAGGAAAGGCACAGATAAGGATCTGGGTAAAGGACAGTCCCCAGCTCCCCAGAGACACAGGGGGGGCTGGGAAAAGGGGAAACACCGGAAAGGGCAGGGAGGTCAATCCCCATCTCACTCTCATCTCCACTGTCAACACAATGAAAGAATAGTGGAAACACAAGTTCCTCGGGTTTTAGAAGAAGCAGGAAAGTGGTGTGAATGGGTGGGGCTACTCTGCAACATGAAAGCAATCAGATGGGTTGCTGGTGGCAGGAAAATGGGGGGTATTTCTGCTATTTTTGTGCTGCCCTGGGTAGACATCCTCAGCTGTGCAGTATGAAATGGTAGAGGCATTTACGCCTTTCTACAAAGCCACCCCCTTAGCTTAGCTTGGAGCCCTTAAGTTTTGCACTGGGCCACTCGGGAGGTGAGTCAATCTTGCTTTTCATCTCAAAAAACACGACTACAGGTGCGCAAGCCCTTGGGGTCGGGATTGTTAACACTGCTATAACGTGACACGCAGCCCTCGCTCCTCACCCGCTCGCTTCCACCGGCTCTCGCAGACCCCCTCCCGTGGGTTTTGCGCTGCGGGGTTGCGAGGCCTTCGTGCCTTCCCCCCGCCCTTCCACAACTGCACAAGAACAGGGGAGGAGCAGGAGTGCAGGTGCTGCCGAGGCAAAGTGTCCTTGAGGCAGCAGTGCCTGCGTACCTGGAGCTCTGACAACATTTCTGGCGGAAGACTGGGCGGAGGTGAGTACGTGCCTTTATTGCTTTAAAGGGAAGGGAAGTAACAAGTGATAGGACAAGAGGAGTTGGCCTCAAGTTACGCCAGGGGAGGTTTAGATTGGGTATTAGGGAAAATTTCCTCACTGAAAGGGCGGTCAGACGCTGGCACAGGCTGCCCAGGGAAGCAGTGGAGTCATCATCATCCCTGGAAGTGTTCAAAATACATGTTCATATGGTGCTTAGGGATATGGTTCAGTGGTTAACATGGTGGTGCTGGGTTAGTGGTTGGACTTGATGATCTCAGAGGGCTTTTCCAACCATATCAGTTCTGTCACTCTGTGCTGAACTCAGGTGTAGCATCGTTCAGCACCAAGGAAGCTCTTTGTCAGGTTGGGTTTGCTCACAGTGCAGAAATTCAACCTAATGTGATACTCCTATCCCCAAAGTTACCCCTTGTTGCCTGAAATGGATGCTGAAGTTGGGGCTGCTCCAGAAGTTCCTATTCCTTGCCAGTCATGCAGCACAATGTGGCAACATCTTTGGGACTTCACCCTTTTGTGTTCTCCTCAAATATCAGTCTGATACCTATCACCAAAGCTGCTTTACTATGAACAGGCGCACCAAGAAAATTAGTCTTGTTTTCCACCCAATCTTTATGAGCTCTTCAGGAATTAGTGATTGCTGGTGAAACTTAAGTTGCACCAAGAAAATTAGTCTTGTTTTCCACCCAATCTTTATGAGCTCTTCAGGAATTAGTGATTGCTGGTGAAACTAAGCTGGGTGAAAAGTAGGAAAGCAGCTTCCATCCTAAAAATCTGTGTGTGCATTGATGGCCTTTGGAGAAAGGAAGGTTTAGATTAGAAAGAAATTCTTTAAGGGTGGTGAGGCACTGCCACGGGTTGCTCAAGAGGTTGTAGACTCCCCATCCCTGGAAGTGTTCGAGGCCAGCTTGGACAGGGCTTGGAGCAACCTGAGAGGGGATTTGGACCTGGGCAATCTCTAAGATCCCTTCCAACACAAACCATTCCATGATCCTATGGCAAGAATAATTCTGAAAGTAAACCACTCTCCAGAAGTAACCAAGAGGTTTGCAGGTGCTGCCTGCCATAAATCTCTGGATATTCCTCTCACAGATGAGAGCTGGGAACTGACGTAAGACAGTGAATGTAATGGTGGGACTGAAATGCGCAGACCTGTAATTGCATGGAGGAGAATTAACATTCATTAAGACCTAGTGTCTGGGAGCTGAGGGCACCAGAAGCAAAGCTCCTCCGTTATGAGCTGCAAAGACAGGCTTTGGCAGCAGAGTGGGGGCTGGTCCTTCTTGGACAAGGGTTCACACAGGTGACTCCAGCCCAAATGGCCTGAGACAAGCCCCAGACCTATCCCTCGGTGTTCTTATCCTCCCAACTCTTTGTCTTCTTCTTCCTCCTCCCGCAGAGCTTGCCGTGGCCCAGTGCACCCAGCGCCCCGTGGACATAGTTTTCTTGCTGGACGGCTCGGAAAGGATCGGCGAGCAGAATTTCCAGGCCGCCCACCGCTTTGTGGAGGAGGTGGCCCGGCAGCTCACACTGGCCAGGAGCAGCGGCGACAGCATGAACGCCCGGGTCGCGCTGCTGCAGTACGGCAGCGAGAGGGACCAGAACGTCGTCTTCCCGCTGACCCACAACCTGACGGAGATCTCCGACGCCCTGGCGCAGATCAAGTACCTGGACTCGTCCTCCAACATCGGCTCAGCCATCATCCACGCCATCAACAACATCGTGCTCAGCCCGGGAAACGGGCAGCGGCTCGCCCGGCGCAACGCCGAGCTCTCCTTCGTCTTCATCACCGACGGCATCACGGGAAGCAAGAACCTGGAGGAGGCCATCAACTCCATGAAGAAGCAGGACGTCATGCCCACGGTGGTGGCCCTCGGGAGCGACGTAGACATGGATGTCCTGCTGAAGCTCGGCCTCGGGGACCGGGCAGCCATCTTCCGGGAGAAGGACTATGACAGCCTCTCCCAGCCCAGCTTCTTCGACAGGTTCATTAGGTGGATTTGTTAAATGAAGGGCACACACACACGTCCTCCTCTCACTGATATACGCCCCCCCTGATATTACCTCTTGTATTTTCTTCCCCCTGTACGTTTGCTAGCCCAGAACAGCTGCCCTCAGGGTCCTCCTTTCTAGCCAAAATCCAGAGCTCTTTATTTTCATGATGAAGAGTCCTGTATGTTACATTTATGGTGCTAATTAAAACCCAGATCAAAGGAGGATACAGAGCCATATGATGTACTTCTGTAAAGCTTTACACACACCAAGCCATGACTTGTGTACGTACTGTAATCCTAGGAGGGCTTATCAGAGAAGCAGGAAACCTTTCCAGTGTAGCAGGATGAATGAATAACTCTTAGTTTTCAAAAACTCTCAATATCCCTCAGTGTGTCTTGCTACTCCTTCCTGGGAGCTATAGGATGGTGTGAGAGGTTTTGCTGCCTTCCACAGTTGTCTGCAGATGCTTCTTTTGGGGGTCTATCTATCCTAAATTTCATAAATCATCTCTAAGATCTTTATTTTCCTGTGGGCCATTGTCTCCCGTGATTCCTTTTGACATTCTGCCCTTCATCAGAACCTGCTCATTTATTAATGCACCCAAAATCCTGCCTGAGAGGGGCCTCCTAGCATCTCACAAAATACCAGGCAGCCGCCAGAGCTGCCTCCCTGTCACCCCAGTGTGCTCAAAGTATCAGTGGTGCCTTCTTCCCACCAGTATCTGTTGAGCGATGCCCAGATTTGAACTTGAACTGTGCTGTCTGCAAAAATAAAACAAACCCTTTTCACCCTACCCTGGAAAAGCCTCTGTATTCTGTACTTGGTCTCATTTTCTATTTTTTTAATTATTTTTAATGAGCAGCTGGTTCTCCTGGTTCTAAGCTGATAAACCCAAATAATCAGAGGATGGTTTGGGTAGGAAGGGAACTGAAAGGCCACCTCATTCCAATCCTCCTGCCGTGGGCAGGGACACTTTCCACTAGACCAGGTTGCTCCAAGCACTGGCCTTGAACACTTCCAGGTGCACCCTGGCCCCACACCCTGGCAGTGCACATCCAGACTGTGATGCCTCAGCACTGTGGTGTCGCTGCCATGTTCTCCCTCCTTTGGAAAGGAGAGTGCTGTAGGGAAGCCTCAAGGGTCATAGGACAAGACGTGACTGCAACCAGAGAGGGGCTGAAGGAATGAAATCCCACTGCCCCAGCACATACAGATGCACTGCAACAAGGACAGACAAGGCTGTGCTGGCAGTAAATCCGGGTGTGTCAACCTTCAGGAGGTTTCCTTGTCGTGGTGAGCCTTTTCCCTAGCAATTATTACCCTGCCATGAAAGGTGGCAGCCCACGTAGTTACAGCATTCCCCAGCCAGCCCCTCTGCTATAGCTGGGAAAGCTAGAATTATAAGGACTTGTACAGGCAGTGGGATCCACATTAGCAGCCGGCACCATCGCCCAGGAAAAAACACAGACACCAGAAGACTGTAAACCAGCACGTGATGATTTTGAGCAGGCCCTCCCAAAAGACAGACCGTGGAGATGCTGTCTGTTGATTTAAGGGATTCCAGGACAAAGCATTTACAAAGTAAACACAAGAAAATCACTCAGCAGGCAAAACACTGCTCTAAGGGAAAGGGAAGTGGAATGGAGAAAGGAGCAGGGCAGGGCACTCCATCAAGGTGTTTGGCTTCACGTTTTGCTGATCAGTTCTGTGCAGGTGGGAGATGCCAGATGTTCAGTCAGAGTCAGAGCTGCTGCTTGAGCTGCTGCTTGAGCCACTGCAGTGCTGGAGGAGAGAAAACAACTCTTGGACACCAGCAAAAAGACCCTCTTTCACAGCATTCCTGAGAGGTGTTAGTGACCCTGTCGTGGGTGCCCCATATTGGGAGAGGTTTGGGGGGCTTTTCTTAACTTTTTCGAGGCTCTCTAGGTCAATAATGCAAATTCCAGAAGGGTTCTGCTCTCTGCCAACAGGGACAGACATCAGAGCAGATCACTTCCAGAGCTGTTACCCACTGAGAGAGTTTGATTTGTTTGGGAGATTCTCCCACTCCCTGTGTTGGAACTGGGAGTGTGTTTAGCTGTCCCTCACTCAGACCTGCTCTGGACGGTGCCCATCCCTGTAATAGCATCTTCTGCAGAATCTACTCCCAGCACAGGGAATTGCTTCTTCTCTTTTAGTTTTTTTTTTTTTTATGGGCATGGGTTTGGGGTGTGTTTTTTTTAAGAAGGAACTGAACAGTTCCTCTGGAAAGACACTGAGTGAATGTCCATTATAGAGGCACGACTCACTCTCGGATGAGCTGCATGGTGCCCCCTGAGCCACATCACTGCTTTAAATGACTTCAAGGAATTTCACGGACTGCTTTTCAAATTACTCACTTGCTATGACTCATCCTTGACTCCCATTAACCTAACGGGAAATTCCATATCTAAAAAAAGCCGCTGAGGTTTTGGCAACCCCCTCTCACAGGGTGGGAGAGGAGAGCCCCAGCTGCACAGGCCAGATGCTGTGACATGGGGGAATTGGATCTTAAGGAGCACATCAGGAATAAGGGAGTGTCCGCTGCCACCTCACTCTTACCTTGCCTTCGTGGTGCTTGGAGTGCTTCTCCTTGTGGTGCTTCTTATGGTGCTTCTTGTGGTGCTTCTGATGGCAGTCAGGGGGGCACACCGGCATTCCTGGAGGTCCTGGATGGGGGTGCCCATGGGGGTGATGCCCCGATGGGGGGTGCCCATGGGGGTGATGCCCCGATGGGGGGTGCCCATGGGGGTGATGCCCGTGGCCACCTGGAGGCGGGCACGGGGGGCAGACTGCAGGGCCACCAGGGTAGGGAGCTGTGCCAGGACCAGGGTATCCCGGAGGGGCAGGAGGGCAAACTGCAATGCCACCAGGGTAGGGAGCTGTGCCAGGACCAGGGTATCCTGGAGGGGCAGGAGGGCACACTGCAAGGTATGGCCGTGGCATGCCTAGGAAGAAGAAAAGGACTGTGAGCAGGCAGAGAGAGGCTCTCCCCAGACAGACAATGCAGGGAGCTGGTGTACCCATGCACCCAAAGGGCCCCTCCCAGTATACCTCTCCCTCACAGATGACATCCCACGCCCTGATGGTATGCAGGGAATCCCCCCAGGTGCCTGTGGTCATTGCCCTGAGCTCCTCTCTGAGCCCTGATGGCTGTGTGGTACCCACAGCCCTGTCTGGCCCCACGGTCCCTCACCTTGGTTGGGGTCGCACATCCTCAGTGGTCTCCAAGCTGCAAGGGAAGGACAAGCACCATCAAGTCACCTCCTGCCACAGGGACATCCTTGCCTGGCCTGGAGCTGGGACCTGACTCCTCTGTCCCACAACATCTGCCCTGGGAGCAGAGATTGTGCTCACTTCCCCAGGACTGCCATCCCATCCCCCTGCACACCCCGACAGCCCCCCTGTCCCTTTGGGGGACAGCACCAACCTCACGGACCACAAGGACTGGGGACATGTGTCTGGTGCAGCACCACCCATGGGGACAGAGCGCCCTGACCCACGGGTGCCCCCAGTCCCACTGCCCCCACGCTCCCCGCTGCCCCACACTCACCAAACCGGCCCAAAAGCTCCTGGCGATGCTGGCGGCACTCCCGATCACCGTCCTTGGCGCGGCTCTCCCGCGGTGTCGGGCACCTGTTAAATACCAGGTCCCTGCCCCGGTGAGGAGGGATGGGGTGTGGTGGGTAGAGGTGACACCGCCGAGCAGTAAAACCGGCATCAACGTCGGCCACAGCCGTCAAGATGGGTACATAAAGAAAGTCAACACGCCGCTCCCAGCCAGCACAAGGGTCCCACATATAACAAAACATATAAAAAAGGTCCCCCAGGGCTAATAAAAGAGACGATAGAGGGCGGTGATTACAGCTGATTGGAGTGAGTCAGGCGGCCCCACCATGAACCCGCACTCAGTGCTCCCAGCACAGTGCCCAGGGACAGGGGGGACCCTCCCACAGATGTGCTGTGGGACAGAAGGGTTCAGGGTAGGGTTTGTGACTCCCTGTGACACTGCTCAGGGTGCTGCTGCAGTGTGAGGTGGAGGAGATGACATCTGCCATCACACCCGGTCAGCAGGGACAGGAGGCAGGGCTGGCTGCCCTAATCTTCAGATCTTCCTCTTGGGGGTTGTATGAGGAGGGAACACAGTTTTCCTCATCCCATCCTAACCCATCCCATTCCCTGCTAACACCCCAATGGTGCCTCGTGCTTGGCAGTGCTCCCTTCCCAAACAGTGCAACAGGCTGGAATTATCACACACCACCAAAAAGACACCTTGCAAAAAAGGGACTGGGCCAGGTCTTGCCCCAGGTTTAGGGTAGGAGGGTGTTTTGTGGGTTTTCTGGGCGTAAAATACAGGAGTGTGCAGGGGCAGGGTCAGGAGGTGCCCATGCACAGTCATCCCCTCCCGGGCACTGGCAGTGGGTCCCTGCTGTCCCCTTTGCTAGGATCCCTCTGATCCCAGGCACTGCCAGCCAAGTCATCTCCTTCTGCCCCAGGGATGCGAGGAAGGGAGTCTGGAGTCCAAGCCCCAGACAGTAAAAATCCCCTTTGGCCAGGGAAAGGCCAGCAGGGAATGTGACACTGGGATCTTCCTGAGCAGAGCAGCTCTCCAGAGGCCAATACCAAAAGAGCAGACACAGGGACAAGTGGGTTTCCCAGCTCTATTTGCCACTGCAGAACTCCCAGACCACTTCCCAAGCCCTCCTCAGGCCACCCGCTTCTCCAGCAGTGCCAGCACGAGTGCTGAGCCTTGCTTTGCCTCTTCCAGCAGCCCGGAGACCTTCTGGGACATCTGTGTGGGGACAAGATGTGGCGTTTACTGCTCAGCAGGACACGGGATCCACCTGCCATCCACCCCGTGCATCCTGCTGGTGGCAAAGGGAGGGAGTGCCCGGGCATGAGGGGTCCCAGGGTTTTGTCTCTGTGCCACCTCAGCCCCACCACCAGGCCTTGGGATACACACACACAGCCCCTGCTTATTACCACAAGCTTGAACTTCTCGTCCGTTATGTCCTTGAGGTTGATCATGACATTGAAGTAAGCTCCAAACACAGCTGCTTCCAGCATTTTGGCTCCCACCTGGGAAAAGACAGGCTCGAGAGCAGCTCTCCTCCCGAACCAGCACCGCCACACAGGACTGCAGAAGGGCAGACCCCTTGCACTGCAGGACTCCTCCCCCACCCAACCTGTTGGTGTTCTCTGGAAGTGTCTCAAGCGGTGGGAAGCACTGCCACACACAACAGGAAACTCCAGCAAGGGCTGGTGGAGGTCAACTCTCCTACAAGGAGCTTTTTTTTTTTTTTTGCAAGCTGACAAATAGTGGGTGGAAACCACGGGGCCAGTTTGGGAAGCACGGCTGGACAGATGGCCCCTCTGCAGGTCAGGACATGAGGACACCTTGCAGGGCAGAGGGCGAGCCTGGGGCCATACCTGGATGTCGGATTTGCAGGCCAGGTTGCAGTGTCGTGCCAGTTCCTTCAGAGCAGGCCAGAGCCCACTCACCTTCTCTGCCAGGGCATAGGGCACCCTCACGGCCGTCTTCAGCCCCTGCTGCATGGCAGCCACGCGTCTGGGAGGGGGAACAGCCCTGGGTCAGTGCTGGCTGCCTGTGCTCCCCTGGTCTGACAGTGCCCACTGGCCCAGCTCACCTCTCCTGCTCTTCAGGGGTGCTCTTTGGCAGCTTCATGGCTTCCTGCAGGCAAAGAAAAGCGGGTTTGCTGCTGTCACCAAGACCACGCCTTGCATCAGCGGCTAGGGCATACCCCAGAGCTCCCGTGCTCTTGCAAACCTCCCCTAGGTGATGATGCCCCTTCCCCTGGGCCTGGCTTTAGCATCCCTGGATGGGCTCAAAAAACGAGCAGACGTGGCACTTTGCCACATGGTTTAGTGGCCACGGGTGTACTCGGTAGAAGGTTGTACACTTGATGACCTCGGAGGTCTTTTCCAACCTTAATGATTTTATGATTCCAACGTCACAGCCCTGCTACTAAGGACGCCAGAGCGCAGCGATCCCCGCTCTCCTCCCAGCTGGAAAATGCCCCCCAGCCCCCTCTGGTGGGATCTCACCATGTAGCTGCTGAAGGCACGGGAGTCAGCATCCACCATTGCCACCAGCTCGTCCATGGCCTGGTGGAAGGGGGGGATCAGCTTCCTCATGATGGGGTCCAGGTCCTCAAACTGCCGCTTGCCGTAGCTCATCAGCCCCACCATGCTGCCCAGCGCTGCTCCCTGCGAGGGCACGGGGTGGGGGGGGGGGAATCGTCCAGCAGGACATAGTGCCCACTGCCACCACCACACCCCCCCCTCACACCAAGTGCGCCCCCAGGGCTCCCCCTCGGAGTGAGGAACGTACCAGGGCACCCGCAGCTGCAGACACGGAGCCTCCTCCCGGCGCTGCCGACCTCCCGCCGACTGCCCGCACGAAGGCGCCCAGCGGCTTGGCCACCAGCCCCCCGTCCACCTCTCCGGCCTCCACCAGGTACCTGCGGCACAGCAGCCCCGGGGTTTGGAGTCCCCAGGTGCAGGGACACCACCCTGCCCAGACCCTCCTCACCCTCCTCTCCGACAGGTCGTCATTGACCCCGTGAATGAGAAGGGGGCTAAGCCAAAAAAACCCCAGCATGAGGGTCAGGGAGAGGGCTGGGAACCCCACGGGGACAGCTGAGGAGCAGCTGTTGGTATGGGACCAGACAGAGTGGGTTCGTGCAAACGGAGTTTTGTGGGACAGAAACACCTGCAGCCATGTCCTAGGGGGGACAAGGACTTCACCTCGTGGGTGGATTTCCCTTCCTTTCGCCCCCTCACACACGTGTTTCACACCGGCTGCTGCAGCACAGCATCTCTCCTCAGAGGGCAGCAAGTGAGCCAGCATCAGTGAAAGTTGGCATGGGGATGGGTGGGGGGGAATTTAACATTCAAATTTGGCCACAAAACCTGCTCCCACTGCCTGCTCAAGTGACCTGGAGTTCCCCCACTCCACGTTCACAACCAGCAGCGTTTGGGAGCAGGGACCAGGCCAGGCCTGCACAACGCCCAGCAGAGACGTCCCCTGGGTGTGACCAACGCTCCCAAAACAAGCCAAGTGTAAGATACAGGCAGCAGGATCCCCCCTCCCATCCAGGCAGGGACGGGCACCATGATATGAAGCAAGTCGGGGGTCCCTACTCGATGATGCGCTCCCGGGGGTGAAACGGAGACAGGGAGTCCAGGCCCAGCCGACTGACCACCTGCAAGGAGCGGCACCGCTGCGTCAGCCCCGCGGCGACAAACCCTGCCACAGCCTCATTGACTACCACGGGTGAGTCAGCATTAGGACAGAGTTATTTTGGCCACCACCCAGGGAGAGGACAGCTGGCACCACCACCCTCTGTCCCATCCCAGACGTGGGGGAGGCATGGGGTCACCTACATGGCTGGAAACTGTACTGATTAATCATTAGCTTGCTCTTATCTAGCACATTCCCCACAGGCTGGAAAAGTTCCTCCCTCCTGCAGTGGAACAGCAGAGCTCTGTCCCCTCGTTTCCTGCTTACAACTGTCCTGGGACAGCTTCCCATAATGCCACACACTGTCCTTGAGCTCTGGGGACACCTCCTTCCCCTCCTGGTCTACAGGCGGGCAAGATGGGCAGCTGATCCCCCACACTCCTCATGTGTTGGGGTCCCTGCTGCCTGAGCATTTCAGCATCCTCAGAACAGTAAAGCAACTTGTCCCACTCACTGACCCCCACAAAACCCTTCCTGAAGACAAGAGTCAAGCCTGGGGCCTGAATGGTCCCAAATCTCTGCTCAGTGCCGCTTTGGGAGGCTGGGGGAGTGCATGTGTCTCTCTCATGATTCCACCCTTGTGTTGGTACCAGGAGGAGTCATGTTACCAGCCTGATCTTCTGTTCTTCTTCCAGGATGAAGAGTTTTTCCTTCTTGATGTAAAACTCGGCTGCGTCCAGCATGGCCTTCTTGGGAATGAGTCCCACCAGCTGGGACCCCACCACAGGAAGATTCAATGCCTGCAAAGAACGTAAGAAATATGACCATCCCCAGAGCCCCGCTGCCACTACCACCCCAGCCTGGTGACCCTTATCCTGGTTCCCAGGACACGGGAAGCTCATGGAAAAGCCTTCAACGGAGGAGCTGGGGGCTAGCAGCAAACTGCTGAGCTTTTGGGGTTTTTGTGCCATTCAGCACTGTGGCCGAGCTAAGCACGAGATAAAGCAGGGCCAGACCTGGGGACAGGGAGGAGAACTCGGAGGGAGACATCCTCTGTGAAGCCCCCGCCGGAACAAGCGCCCCATGCCACCCACCTCGGCGTCCCGGCAGACCTCCTCATAGACGGCGTGGAGCGGCGTGGTCTCAAAGTCCAGCAGGTTCGTGGAGACCTGGGCTATATTCTCCTCCTCCAAATACCAGCCGATACCCTGCACCTTCTTCAAGCGCCCGGGCTGCCAACAACTGCCACGTTCAGGGCACGGCCCAGGAGGTGGAGGGGCCACGGGGGGCTGCTCCTGGCGTGCCGCTGGCACGGGGGTACCTGGTCGGGGCCGCGGCCCTGCTCGCGGATGTTGAGGGCGATGCGGTGAGCCAGCTCCTTGGTGCACAGCAGGTTGATGTTGTAGGCGATAAGGAAGGTCCGGGCGCCCGTCACCGTGGCCCCCCAGCGGGGGACAAAGGTTGGGGGCCCAAAATCAGGAGCCCACTCAGGTTTGGCAAGCTGGGGAGGAGGGGAGGAGGGCGTGTGGGCTGGCACCACCGAGCAGCACGAGCCACCCGCCCAGGGACGGCCTCTCCCTCCCCAGCCGGAATCTGCCACGACCGTGTTCAGCAGCACCCAGAATGTGTCACCAGCTCCTCTTGGTGCAAAGGGACTATGCCAGCCCCCAGCAATCTCCCTGAAGCCAGGGGCATACTGCCCAACCTGTGCCACCCAACCAGGTGCTACCAAGGCTCACCTTCTCGGGGAGCGCCTCATACTCCCCAGCACGGATGGAAGGCAGGGCTTTCCTGCTCTCCTCCCGCGCCGCCGCTCCGTACAGGTAAACTGCAAGACAGAGCCGGGGTTGAGCACCGCCGGGCAGGGGCTGGCACGTCCTCCAGCCCCTGGAATCGTGCAGGGTGGGATGGAATGAGGAGAGGTTCCGGCCCCCGCTCACCAGGTACCCCCAGCTCCTCTGCCAAGCGCTGCCCGAAGATGTGGGCGCAGGTGACACACTCCTCCATGCTGACATTCATCACCGGCACGAAGGGGCAAACGTCCAGGGCCCCCATCCGAGGGTGTTCACCTGGTGGCAGAGCAGATATGGGGATGGGAGTTGGGAAGAGTGAACAGACGAGGAGGGAGAAGGGTCCTTTCCCAGACTATTACAGAGTGGACACCACTGCTGTGAGAAATCACAGAATAACCTGAGTCGGAAGGGACCCACAAGGATCATCAAGTCCACCCAACAACGCCAACATGTGTCTGAGAGCATCATCCAAACACTCCTTGAACTCTGGCAAGCTTGGGGCTGTGAGCACTGCCCTGAGGAGCCTGTTCCAGTACCCAACCACCCTCTGGAAAACCTGTGTTTGTGGCAGTAATGTGTGTCCAGCCCAGGGACAGGAGGCACTCAGCCTCTCTGGACTGGAAGGATGAGCAAGAGCTTTGCTCCCACCACCACCTATCCCAGCAGCACTGCTGACTGCGGGTGGGGCGATGTGCCACGAATGGCCACCAGCAGCTGGGATGCTCCGTGCCAGAGCAGCACCTGCACCACCCCCGAGCTCACCTGTGTGTCGGCTCATGTCAATGAGCTGCCCGGCCACTCGGGCTGCGCTCAGCGCCCCTTCCACGACCGCCTCGGGGGACCCCACGAAGGTGTAGACGGTGCGGTTGGTGGAGGCACCTGCATCCACGTCCAGCAGCACACAGCCCGGTGTCCGCGAGATGGCCTGTCCCAGCGCATCGATCACCTGCCGGACAGCGGCTGAGCTGGCTGGGTCTCTGCCACAGCTGCAGCTTTTCGAGGGAGGAGACATCCCTTCTCAGCTCTCCCCCTTCCCACTGGCGCAGGGTTTGAGGATGATCAGCGGGAATGCAGCCCTGTGCTGCAGAGGGTGCAGAATCCAAAGGCACGAGCGAGCATCCCACGCAGGGGTTTTGGGGTACCCCCGGCTCCCAGCGAGCCCCAGACTCGCTGTGGTGGGGGAGAGACACCTGACTGCTGCCCCATGTCAGAGAGCAGCATCACAAATCACTGTTCCTGAGGATGCAGTCCCTGGCCAGCTTCCAAACAGATTTGGTTCTGCGAAGCCTGTTCCCTGGGGGAAGCTGTGTTTTTACAGCCATTTTGGGTTTGCTGAACTCCCCTGCCCCTGGCAGGGCCAAAGTTCAGCCTAGGGTGGATGCCCAGGACAGATTCCATTAACCTGGACAGCGTCCTGCGGCACAACTGCAAGTGATATTTCCCTATGGGGGTGTTCCAGACCACCCCGAAACCTGGTGCAACAGCAACCTGCAGGCAGTGGAGGAAGGTCTGAGTCCCCACTTCTCAATGAGGTGCCAAAAGGAAGCGAAAGCTGGCTTTAAGCATTTTTTGCACCGGCCAGGCAGTGAAAGGTGCATAGTAACTTCAAAGGAGGCACAACAGAGTCTGGCAGTGGGTACCGCTCTGCGGAGGGAAAACCTGGCCATCAGCACCCCAGCATCACCCACCCCTCAGCGCTTCCACACACTCCCTCACCTCTTTGTTATTCCCCTCTGAGAAGTTGGGTACGCACTCCACCAGCTTGGCCATGGTCCCAGGATCTGCCTGCACCCCGCAGCCCCCGGCTCAGCTCTGCGCACCCTGTGGGTTTCCTGCCCTTTCCCGTCCCACTGCAGAGCAAAAGCCTCTCAGCACCCAACCTGTAGCCTCTTTCCCAAGCCGGGGTTTCTCATTAACTGCATTGATCTGTGGTCAGGGGACAGAAAGGGGCTTGGATAAACACCGTGGTACTGGCCCTGCTGTGCCTGGAGCAGCTCCAGGCACAAGGGCTTTGCGTGAGCACCAGGGCTGGCCGACAGCACTAATTACTCACTCTCACCAATTAATCGTGACAAGAAGGTGATGCCACATGAAGAAAAAGATCTGCTGAATTCAGCAACACGCTGTAGCTACCGGATGGGACAGGCACTGCAACAGAAGCACCTTCACTTGTAACAAACGGAGACCTCTTTGCGGAACTCGCGGGACGCCCGGTGTGGGCACCGTGGAAGGCCTGTCGCTGAGAGCAAGATTCGAACCTGCGCAAAAAATGTTTAACGGATGCCGAGTCCGACGCTTTCTCTCCTCGGCCATCACAACACTAATTCCACCTCGGGGGGATGCGACACCACGCCCAGGCCCGGCCAGCCCCGCTGTCCCCTGTGTGCCCGTTGTCCCGGCGAGCGCGGCTGTGTCCGCGGGGTCCCCGCACAGAGCCGGGGGGGCAAGGATGTCCACGCACCCCGGCTCGTTGGTCTAGGGGTATGATTCTCGCTTAGGGTGCGAGAGGTCCCGGGTTCAAATCCCGGACGAGCCCTCCTTTTGCGGCGCCCACCGCCCGCAAAGGCCTCTCACCCGTGGGGCACTCGCGGGGAGTTACCTGCCATCGCATCCCGCTTGCCACCTCTGCCCAGGGGCTCCAGCCACAAAACCGCAGCCGGGGCTACCTGGCAGCCCTTCCCCCTCTTCCCACTCCCTTCACAGCCCGCTGGAACCCGAGGGACACCCACAGCCTGCGAAGCCCTGAAGCCCCTTTCCCCACCCTGGGGGCTGGGGGAGGCAGCCGAGACAATGCATTTTCTCGGCCTGGGGGGAACGGGACTCGACCAGCCCGAGCCGGGGGATGTAGCTCAGCGGGAGAGCGCTTGCTTTGCATGCAAGAGGCCCTGGGATCAACCCCCAGCATCTCCACGTCCTTTTGCCTCCCCGGAGAGCCCTCCCCGCTGCCTGCGGGGCTGCCACAGCCCCCCAGAACGCCCAGAACAATCCCGGCGCTGCCCGTGGCCACGGCCAGCCTGGGATTGCCTGCTGGCCCCCCAAGGCAGGCAGCGAGGAAACGCCCGTGGCCATTTCCCTCCGTGCCGTGCCCGGGTGCCGCGGAGGCTCCTGCTGTCCCTCCTGGAGGGGCTCGGGGTGTCCCTGTAGGAGATAAACAAGGTGGTTTTATTACAAGCAGGGGTTTCCATAGTTGCCTCCTGTCGAGATGCCTCGAAGTCGTTTTGTCTGGGGAGCTGGGAAGTGGTCAGGGACTGATGGGCTGCCTGCAGTTTCTTGTTGCTGCTTGCAGATCTGCTTACAGTTACTTACTGCTGCTTACTTATTGCTTGTTGCTGCTTACAGTTCCCTGCAATCACAGTGTGAAGGCGAAACGAGACAGCATGTAAGGCAGGGAGACCAGTCTGGCTGGGACAGGGAAACAACCTGACAGGTCAGTTAAAACAACCAACAGACTGCACCAGACAGCAAAGGAAGGTGTGGCCAGGCACTAAAAAGACCCAGTTGAGTCCAAGAAGGTGGCCATGTAAACTTTTAAGGAAGAAAAAGGTGCGGGTCCTGGCATGAAAGGAGCGAGTGAGTGGTTATGGAAAACAAGGGACCTTAAAAAGGCTCGTCCCTCCCATGTGGTGGTGGTGGTGGTGGTGATGGTGGTGGTCATGGTGGTCATGGTGCTTGTGGTCCGGCTCGTGGTGGTGGTGGTGGTGGTGGTTGTGGTGGTGGTGGAGGTGGTAGTTGTGGTGGTCATGGTTGTCCTGGTGGTGGTGGTGGTGGTTGTGGTGATGCTGGTGGTCGTTGTGCCCTCCATGACAAGACCAAGGAATCCACTCGGGGCCGGCAGTGCCGGGGGAGCTTTCACGGCTGTGCTGGGGAAGGGGAACGATCAGCGTGTCCCTGTGGGGCCTGGGCCCTCCCAAACCCAGCCCATGGTGTTTACTGGATGAATTGTGTTCCCTCTGCCCGGGGCTCGGAGTCAGCACTGGGGGTGCTCCCAGCAGGTGGTAGAAATGTGGTTGCAGCTGGAGTACCTCAGCCCTGGGCCTGCAGTCCGGGCCGTGGGGGACGAGGCCATGGGCAGAGCTCCGGTGATTTCAGGGACACCCCAAGAACAGAGGACCATGTGGGCACCATGGCTCAGCTGGTCACAGCGCCTGTCTAGTAAACAGGAGATCCTGGGTTCGACTCCCAGTGGTGCCTGGGCCTGGCTGGTTATTTTTCTCTCCCTGTCCCAAACTGGGGGCACTCTGGGGGTCTTTGCCCTGCCCTGAGCAGTGATGATCCCCACCCCTCTGTCCCAGGCGACCTCACTCTGGCAGTAAGAAGTTGCCTTCTGCTTTCTCTCCCTTGGAAGCTCACAGTGGAGAGAGAGCCCAAACTGTTTCCAGAACCCAGGGAGTTCAGGGAATAAAAGAGCTATGTTCCATTCTGCCTGGACCCTCACCACCTTCCCTGTTTCTTTGCACAGCTGGTGCTGAATGCCGTAGGAAAACCCTCTGGACAGAGGCTGGGTGTGGGTGAGTGATGGAGGCGACTGGTGCACGCACTTTTATGGCCAAAATAAATGCCACGTTGCCCCTTTGCCACCCTCTGAATGCATAAGGGAACGTGGAGAGGGGCAAACGGGTCCCAAATACCTGCTTGCTTCCCTGGCCTGCTGTGACAGTGGCTGCCAGGGCCCTGCCTGCCCAGCCTGGCTCACCAGGGGACACCCTGAAGGAGCAGCCGCAGTTTTGGAGTCTATGGTCAAAAAAAAGGACAAAAAAAAAAAAAGGCTGCCAAAAGGGGCAGGTACGAGAGACGAGGTGGCCGAGTGGTTAAGGCGATGGACTGCTAATCCATTGTGCTCTGCACGCGTGGGTTCGAATCCCACCCTCGTCGGGGCTCTCCGAACCGCCCCACGCACACGGGAGTTTTTGGTGCGGTGCCCTCCTGCTGTCTGCGTTTTGCTCTGCCGTGTTAAGTACTCATCACATCTGCCTCTGGATTGCTGCTCCCACAGGGGGGAACCTGGTCCCCTTCTGTGCGAGGTGCCACGCTCCGGTGCAGCCCCCACCCCGCCCCCCTCCCTGAGCCCACCCGCCAGCCCCTCTCCTGCCATCCCATCGCCTCTTCTCCAGGAGGCAAAGCACCAAGCTGTGGGCAGGGAAGGTGAGGACCTGGCATCGCCATCGTCCCAACAGGAGCCAAAAGCCATCCTGGATGTCTCGCTGAGCCACTGCCGTGTCCCAGAGGTGCTTGTTCTTGAGGATGGTGTCGCTGCCACGTGTTGGTAGCTCCCTCCTGTGTCTGCAGCGGTGCTCACGCCGGAGATTCCTGGAGAGAGAAGAGGGTGAGCTATGGCAGGATGAAGAGGAAAAAGGTAAAACCACCTCTGGGATCCCGGAGGTCTTGCAGATAAGGAAGCCCCGCATCTGGCAGAGCGTGTCTGTGCTTCAGTGCGCCTGGGGAAATGAGTCGTGCCAGCCTTGCCAGTGCCTTCCCTACCCCTTTCCACTGATGAGGATGTGGCCAAGCAATGCTGAGGCTTCAAGGTAAGCTGAGGATGCTCAGCCTTAGCTGCCCACACTTTTTTGTCCTTTGCTGCGACCACATTTCCCTCCCGTGCCTCGGGGAGATGTGGGGACCAGCAGGGAGCTGCTTCCCCTCCATCAGCTTCTCCCAAGCCAGAAACCAGGACCAGGCAGCAAGGAAACACCGGCCCCATCCCGTTCCGCTGCCGTGAGACGCTGTGGTGCTCGGCCAGCTCTGCCACCCTGGGGAAAAGAGGGATCTCCTTGCCTGGACAGCCAGGTGCCTTGCAAGGGGTATGTGGGAGATTTCCTAGGGAAAAGGCATGGGTTTGGGTGCAGCCCTGGGGAAAGACCAGTTGCAGCTGGAGGTGGTGAAATGGGCCAGGGTGGTGGGTGCAGGCGTGGCCTGGGGGTTGCTGTCTCAGGAAGGGACCCGGGTACGTGCAGGGCAGAGGCAGCTGTGAGAGGAGCCAAAGTGGCTGGAGGAGGACACCCTTCAGCCCTGCCCTGGCACACGCGTGTCCCTGCCCTGGTGAGCAGTGACAAGTCTTCCTGAAGGGAATGTGCCATGATGTGGAGCATCAGCCCACCCAGGGACCCGGCAATTATAGGAATGGTGTGGTGGCATGAAACTGGATCATCTGCAGCCCCAGGACACAGCCTGGCAGCCAGAGCCTGGCTCTCCCCAGTGGCACCGGCTGGGCTCTGCTCCCTGGGCTGCACACCGTGGGCCTGGAGCACCCCGAGGCTGCCCTGACAAGGACACAGGCGGCCAGGACGCTCTGTGCCTGGGTCTGTCTGCCTCAGGATGCTGCCTCCTGGCACTGGGCTGTCCCACTTGTCCATCAGCCACTTGGGAGTGGTCCCTGCACGTCCTGCTGCTGGGGTGAGCACCCTGGATGCAGATGCTCCTTGGAGATAGGATGCAGCAGGTCTGTTGCTACTCCAAAATGTGCCCTTGTCTGTGGCTTTCAGGAGAAATTTTGGTGCAGGGGCAAGCTCCCGCCCTCCATCCCGCCTCACAGACACCCAGCCCTTGGGTTGCTGGAAATCAAAATGCAAAGCGGGCAAATTGGAGTTGCAAAGTGCTGCTGGGGCTGGTGATGGGAAAGGAAACACGTGGATTATTACTGGTCCTGGGTCATGCTTCTCCCCGTGTCCTTACCTGCAGGGAGAGGCAGGGCTGAGGTGGCCACGCATCCTGGATCCATGCAGATGGTAAGAATATGGGTCTGACATGTTTGGTTTGGTGACATTTTCGCAGGTTTGAGGTTCCTCCAGAGAAAGGCACATCTCAAGCAGAAAGAGCTCATTCTCTGAAATGAATAGGGGTTGGAAAAAAACCAGTCCTTGTTTATCTCCCAAATATCTGCTCTTTTCCCTATGCTTTTCCTTGTTTTTCAGTCTCGTTCTCTACACAAATCTGATTATAAATTCGTGACGTGTGCCTTGTGTTTCCCCTGTCCCCTTTTCTGGGAAAAGGACTTGTTTCAGTCCATGGATCTGCTCACATTCAACACAACATTCCCTCTCTATGTGCCACATTGCATTTATTCCAAGCATCACTGCACCTCTGGATATTATTCTGGGACATGATGTTCATGAGCAGAACCTCAAGTATTTAAACTGGATTGCAAAACGAAGACATGCACAGTGAGGTTGCAATCCAGAAGATCCCAGCCTGTGCCTGGAAGCCTGGAAGGGAGTCACCCAGGAAGGGTTGTTTTCCTGGGATCATGAAAGTGCACAGAGGCAAACACACACAAAAAAAACAAAGGAGATTCAAACTGATTAGTGAAGGGGAGGAAACCCTGACTGGTAGCAGAAGGGTTTAATTCTCAGGTTGTGGCATCAATTTATTATTCACAGTGGTGCAAGAAGCAGCAAGGTAAAGCTTAATAATGGATAAATAAACAATAAATAAAACCTCATCTTTCCCTGCTCACCATTTAGGAGATTATGATGAACCCACAGCCTCCCACTAACTCCGGGAGATGCCAGATTACTTCTCTCTGAAGCATGTGTCATCTGCTGCACCTCAGAAAAGCTGATTTCTTTTTTGCCCTTCCGGAATGATGTTAAAAACAAGCTGAGTTTGATCCCAGCCTCTCAGAAAGGATTTTTTACCCTGGCAGGCAGGGCACAGAGGAGTCACTAGGGGCCATTCAGTGTGATCAACCATGGCCAAGTCATCCTAAGAACTAAAATGACCCCCCCCTAAACCCCACGAGGCACATCTTTAACGGGATGCTGACAGCTCCACACATGCATAGTACATGTGTCCCAGTACTGCCAGGGTTTATTCCAGGGCAGAAGATGTTTGTGCCTTCCTCTTGGCTCTGCTGGCTTGAAATGAAAAGCCTTTTCCAAACTTTCCTTGCCCTTAGAGCCCAATGGCTCATCCCCCCTGCTTGGGACCATGTCAGTGACTCCCTGTCCCCGTCGTGCAAGTGATTCACATTTAAGTGCAGGTTTGGGATGTTTTGGGGCTGTTTAGCAGCTCACAGGCTTCCAGCAGGGACACCCGGTGTCACAGCCTGTAATTAACTGTGTCTTGATGATGTCCCTCCATCTTGAGGAAGCAGAGCTGTGACCTTCTGGCACATCCAAAGAGCGGGGATGGAAGGGCTCTTGGAAGTCAGCTCCCTGCACAAAATCGGTCACTTTTGGTGAAGGGAAGCCCTCTAAGTGGGTCCAGAACCAGAAGAACTTGCTCATGCTGAGCTAATGCGTGTCCCTGTGTCCACACTGGTATATCCAGCACTCTCAGCCCTGCAGCCCCTCAGTTTCCCTGCCATCGATGAGACTGCGGGATTTAACCCCCAGTGGATGTTCCTTATGTTCAGTTTACATCCCAGGTGTTACCTCAGGTGCACCAGGGAACCGAACTGGTCGTGCTGAGAGGAAGGTGGGGATGTGCCTGCCCTAAATTCTGCTGAAACACTCTCCTGCCTGGTGGCACAAAGACCTAAAATGTCCTTTGGCCCTAGGAAGGAAGGTAATTAATGCCTGTAGCCCGAATCATTTTAATCTTACTCAGTATTACATGGAAGCAAAACACAACAGATGAAAGAGGGAACTGTTTAATCAGTCAGGGGAGCTTTCCAGGAGAAAACTGCTGGTTGTTGGGAACTTTCAGGTGGAAGGTATACACCCGCTCCCCGGGGGGGCCGGGCCACCCTATAAAACAGCGGGGACAGCGCCCAGCCCCACCACCCGCTCCCAGCTGCCACCGCTGCCGTCTCCACTGGGTAAGTTAAGACGGGCTCCATCTCCTCCACACCAGGCTCTTCCCCGGTGCTCTCCAGGAGTTCAGGGTTTGTTACCTGCCTCCCTTCCACCTGCAGAGAGCATCGGGGAAGGGCGTGTCTCTGCCCTAAAATGAGGGCTGCAAAGGGGTTGTGGGATGAAGTGCTTGCAGGGTCTGCAACCACGCGGCCAGTTGCATCCTGCATGATTTTCCTTGCTGAAGGGGAGAAAAAAAAAAAATAGAATAGGGCGTGCCCCGGCTGCAAGGATTGATGTGCCCCTGTTTATGGAAGGGCATTAAAGGTCTTTTATATTTTGGGATGGGATAGCTCAGCTCACGCTGTATTGATTTAAGTGGGCTTTGCTACAACTAGATGCATCTTAGTGAGCATCTTGCTTGCTGAAGGCTCTCAGCTTGGAGCAGGAGAGGGTCTGTTCTCAGCCTCCGGTGACTCCACCGTCCCCAGACCTGAAGCTCAAACCAAACTCCTCCCCTTCTCCCGAGCGGTTTATGGGACGAGGGAGGGCGGTGGGGGCGAAGCCGCCTCCTGCCCATTTGGAAAGCCTTTCTTGGGCGTTTCCAAACCATCCAAACTCTCTAGCTCGCCCTCCCGCACCTCCTACAATGGGAGCCGCCACTTGAGGGCTCAGCAGGGGCAGACCAGCCTCTGCCTTGCCTTTACAGCCCGGCTCTGGCTTTCAGGTGCCCGTCCCCGCCGAGCCATGTCCTGCTACGACCTGTGCCTGCCCTCCTCCTGCGGTCCCCGGCCACTGGCCACCAGCTGCAACCAGCCCTGCCTCCGCCGCTGCGGGGACTCCACCGCCGTCATCCAGCCGCCCACCGTCGTGGTCACCCTGCCCGGGCCCATCCTCAGCTCCTACCCGCAGAACACCGCCGTGGGCTCCACGGCGTCGGCGGCCGTGGGGAGCTACCTGCGCTGCTGCGGCATCCCCGTGTGCTCCGGCGGGGCCCGGGGGCTGGGCAAGGCGGGATTGCTGTGCCTGGGCAGCGGGCTGTAGAGGTGGCCCCCGGCGGTCACCTCTTCGTCCTCCTCCTCCTCCTCCCGCCGGTGACAGCCGCGTGGCCGCGTCGGGACGGACAAGCGAAGCACAAGAACCAAAGGCTTGGGGAAGAGGACGAAGGAGATGCCCCTGGGTTTCCCGGGGTGGGGGGGGGGAAGGGGGACCCGCAGTTCCCCCAGGAGGAAGAGAGCCCTGCGAGCTTGTAACTCCAGACCGTGCCTCTGTACACCTTTCTCTTGCAAAGTCTTACTTTATATTTCCGTGTTCTGTGCAGCATTTGCTGCTGGCTGGGCATAAACACTTCTAGCAGGCTGTAGATGGCACATAGTAATCACGGGGTGGTGGGGAGGAGGAACACCTTTGAGGGATTTGGCTTGTCCTGGAAGGGGGTTTATCCACTTCTTTATTGAACGCTGGAAACACATTTCTTACACTCTGAACTGATTTACTCCTTCTCATTAAAGTCATGCTACATCAGACTGAGTCTTCTGGTGTTCCTTGTCCTGGGGTCTCGAGGGGTGACTTGCTCTGGGGGAAACTTGTTGCTGGTGGGAAGGGTTCTTTTTTTGTATGAAATGGGGGTTCCTGCTGCCCAGCTCTTCACCGTGCTGACAGGAGTGTGTGGTTTGCTACGACCAGCCCGAAGGCAACTTTCTCAGCCTGGAAACCTCTCCTGCCCCACGGCAAGCACCTGCTTGGAGGTGAGGAATTCCTCAGGAATCACCTCCTGCAGGAGCAGACTTAGTGCCTGGTCTCTTGAGGAGCTGGGAACACGAAGGTTTGACAATTCAAAATGGCATTTGCCCTGCATTTTGAAGTGATTTTTTTAAAATTTTTTTTTTTTTTTTCAGAGCTAAGGAGAATGGAGGTGGGGTCAGGGGAAAAAAGGTGCTCCTTCAGATGGGCATCCTACGCCCAGCTCACCTGATATTTAATGGGTGACAGTGAAGTGACAGGGGGAGAGCTGTAACCCCCTTTATGCAAGACCCAGAAAGGACCACTCTGTACAAGGCTGTCAGGGTGTATTACATATATTTGATCCTTATATATAAGGATCAAATGATCCTTAAGATCATCAGCTCTGGGTCCAGGGGTAACCCAGATGATAACCCTGCACATGGAACCTAAATGGTTCCTCGATTTGGAAGCCCAAATTGGTGGAGAGCTGTGGGTGAGCACTGAGGTGGTGTGGGGAGAGGCATCCTAAGATATCTCAGAGACACCAAGTGCTGTGGATACTCCAACCTGTGCTAATGCCATCAGGAAGGAGAATAATAAGGACATGAAGAAGAAACTGTAATTTCCCCATGTGCTCCAGGTACAGAGGTGAGGGCAACAGCAGGACAGGGAGCTTTGCTGTGTGGATGAGTGGGGAGACACACAGGTTCCATGCTTGGCAGCTGGTCAGTTAGAGGGGGATAAGGCTCTTTCCAAAGACTAAAACTCCAGGCTTTAGTTAGGAATTGAAAAATAACTGTTTTATTGATAGGGGACGCAGGTGTCTCTGGGAGTTGTCAGGCATCAAGTAAAGCCTCTTTTTGAGATGTCATGTATCATCAGGCAGAACTTTCTCAGCTGATGGAAGGAAGAATAGGAGTATTTGCATAAAGCTGATGAGTGTTTATAACGAGGGATTATGCCTAGCTCGAAAGCATATTGATTTTCAAAACCCTTTGACCAAGCTCAACTGGTTTTATGGCTTGGGAAATTTTGCAGAAATGCTCCTAATTTGGAGAAAATCTGCATGGCAATCGCTCAGCAGCCAAGAGCACTGGGAGAAGAGAGGTGTGTTTTCACATCCCTCTTCCAAAGACTGCTCAGATAGTTTTATCCCAGCTCTGGAAATTGTCTGCAGAGATTGGATGCAAAATTCTGGAAAAAAAAAAAAAAAAAAAAAAAAGAAGAGAAAAGAAAAGAGGGAAAGTGTTGGAATTCCAGCAAAAGCTTTGTTGGGAAGCTGCAAGCCTCTGGGGCTTGTGCATCTGCCTTCCACCAGCCTGTTGCATGGGATGGATGTCCTGGATGGAGTAGCTGGAGAGAATAATGGCATTTTTATGTGCAGTCATTCATCTTTTCAATGAATGACTCCACCGGTGAGATTATACAGATTTTATTATTTTTTTTCCCCTGAAAATCCAGTGTGTGTGAAAATCCACGCAGGTCCTTGATTTGACTTGCAAATTGTGATGCTTTAGTGCAGCCAGTTGGGGAAGTGAGGACCTTGGTGCCCTGCAGGGCTCCCTGCCCCAGGCGCTCTGTCTCCCACAGGTGCTTGACTCCAGCTGGGAGCTATGCCTGAGTTCACCACCCCCCCTTCCACATCCAGCCAGCATTTACCCAGGGCAGGACCACACAGACCTGCTGATCAGGCCCGAAAATACAGGTTCCTGCAGCAAAGGCCCCGGTGAGAAACACAGAGCTACATACTGAGACTGGGATGAAAAATAACGCTTAGCGAGTGGGAGGGTGCACGTGGAGGGAAACAGCTGGGGCCTGGGATTTGGAACCTCCCCACCCTGGGCATGGATGAGGTGGGAAGGAGGAGGGAGGGGAAGTCATGGTTTGAGGAGGAGTGAGTGGAGAATCACAGAGAATTGTTCTGGAAAAGGGAAGATTGGTGAGTGGTCCCATCCAGAGTGGATATTTTTTCAGGGGAGGTTTAAGTTGGATCTCAGGAAAAGGTTCTTCCCCCAGAGGATTGTTGGGCACTGAACAGGCTCGCCAGGGCAGTGGGCACAGCCCCAAGGCGGCCAGAGCTCAAGGAGTGTTTGGACAACACTCTCAGGCACATGGTGGGATTCTAGGGGTTGTCCTGTGCTGAGCCAGGAGTTGGACTTGAGGGTCCTCATGGGTCCCTTCCAACTCAGGATATTCTGTGATTCTATGGAAATCCCGGGCAAAATGGTGATAGTGATAGGAGCAGAAGAGTTGGTGGTGGCTGGGTCATTGATGGGTCACCCCAGCACATCAATCCATGGATTCTCTTCCATCACACCCAGATGAGAAGATAAAAATTGTGGTGTCTCACAGCAGTGGGAGAGGACAAAGAGCCAGATCCACCAGTTGTGCCTTTGCTGGGTTGCAAAAGGTGTATCCCAGACCACCACCTGGGCCCCGAGCAGAGGGCAATGCTGGCAGGGTGAGCTGGCATCAACAGGCAGCATCCTTCATCCTCCTTGCTGGGGCAAGCACCGCTGGCCAGAGCACTTGGGGACACACATCCCGGAGCCAGGCAGGTGAGAGACAGAGCCCCTGGAGCTGGGAGCCTGCAGGCACAGCAGGTGGAGATGGGACTTGCGTGGCCCATCCCTGGAAGTGTTCAAGGACAGGTCATACGGGGCTTGGAGCAACCTGGCCTAGTGGAAGGTGTCCCTGTCCATGGCAGGGGGGTTGGAATGGGATGGTCTTGTAAACCAAACCACTCTCTTTCTGTGAAATACATCCTTCCTCACCCACCAAAGTCCTGCAATGCAATTTCCCACCAAAACAGAGAGGACACCTGCTCTTCAGCTTTAGGAAGGGAAGAGAAAGTGGTTGCATGGCCAGGATAAGAGGGAGATGAGGGCACCACTGAGGACATCCCACCCCAGGCCCCCACAGATCCCGCCGTGCCTGGGGAGTCAGACAGGAATAGCTCTGCCAAGGGCTCCAGCTCTTCCCCGGGGCTGGAAATCCAATAAAGCAGGAAAATAACAGGCTGCCCACACGTGTGAGTCATGGGGGAAGAAGCAGTCAAATCAAAAGGCACTGGCATCCCGGTCTGGCCCTCCTGGTGCTCCCTGTGGGAACGGGGCTCACCAGGTTTGCACCGCAGTGAGCCCGCAGCCCTGTTGGCTCCATGTCTCACCCTGAACCCAAATCATCAACAGACATCGCCCTCAGCTGTCCTGCAGCCTCTTGCCCTCTGAGCTTTTGCTGTTGATGGCAGCCCCTGGGGAGAGACAGGGACAAGTGCAATGAAGGCAGAGCCCAAATCCCAACAGTTTACGGGGCTCTATGAGGGAATTTGAGTTTTAAACTCAAGAATTGTTCAGCCAGACATTCCAGGGCTGCTAATTCACATTTCCTGAGAGGTGTCTGCCCATTTCCCGGAGAGGAGAAGGATGACGTGGCTGCTGCTCTGCGAGGTGACTGCTGTCAGTGCTGGGTGTGTGGGGCTGAAGGACCTGGGTGTCCACGGGGGGGGTTATGAGACATGGAAATCACAGGGTGCAGTGTTTCCCTTGCCCCCTTCCCTCAGCCCAGCAAGGCTGTGGCTGAACTATCCTCCCACGTCACCTCAGTCAGCTCAGGGGGTTTGGACGGAGGGAGTCCCTGCTCTGGCACAGCCATGGTATGATTCTCACTTTGGTGCAAGAGGTCCCAGCGTCAACTCCCAGACGAGCCTTTCTTTTGGGCACTCACCTGCCCCTGGCGTGACATGGG
This sequence comes from Myiotriccus ornatus, assembly GCA_036023395.1. Classification (NCBI taxonomy): domain Eukaryota; kingdom Metazoa; phylum Chordata; class Aves; order Passeriformes; family Tyrannidae; genus Myiotriccus; species Myiotriccus ornatus. The sequence goes on from JAYRBT010000002.1 coordinate 5,991,799, forward strand.
TTGGAACAGCAGTGCACAGCATAGTGGGTGGGGTTGGTCCCACATCCCAGCTGGGCACATTCCTGTGGGCAGGATGGACCCTCAAGGGCCGGCAGAGAAGTGATGGTGGAGCAGAGGGGAAGTATCTCAGCGGGAGAGCGCTTGCTTTGCATGCAAGAGGCCCTGGGATCAACCCCCAGCATCTCCATGTCTTTTTGCTGCCCCCAGACCCCTCCCTGCTGACTGCGGGGCTGCCCCCCCGAACAGCCCTGGGGCTGCCTCCTGGCATGGCTAGTGTGGAAACGCTTCCTCGAGGCTGTGGGTGTGCTGTGGAAAACCTCAGCCTCGGCTGTACCCCTGAATCCAAAATGTGGGGGATAGAGGGGCTGGGGATGAAACAGGAGTGCAGTACACCAGCTTGTGGGGTGTAGGGATAATTTTCTCATTTTTGGGTGCGAGAGATCCCGAGTTCAACTCCTGGATAAGCGCTCCTTTGGATACAACCCATCCTTTAGATATAAGCCCTCCTTTTGGGGGCAACGCTTACTTTGGATAAAGCCCCGGTTTTGGAGACAGCCCTTGCTTTCGAGCCAGCCCCTCCTTCGGGGACTCCACCCCCGCTGCTCTCCGATGACCAGGTGCGGGAGGACCCGCCCTCGTATTCCCCAGCCACCCACGAACAGCACCCCGTGGGGTGGTCCTTCAGCAGACGGGGTTCTTTTGGCAAGTGTGGGCGTGACTCCTGCAGTGTCACCGAGCACGCGTCCCCTTCCAGAGGTAAGCGGGAAGGGGATGTAGCTCAGTGGGAGAGCGCTTGCTTCGCATGTAAGAGGTCCTGGGTTCAATCCCCAGCATCTCCACTCCAGTTTCTTGGGTTATTTTGGTTTTTTTCCCCCCAAACCCCACAGCCCCAACCCAGTTCCTCCAGGGGGGCAGCGACGATAAACCCCACTTTTACATCGGGATGGCTTTCCCGAGGGGGGATTCCCCGCACCGCGGCAGTGCTGCCCGCCTGTGGCCGCGATGGCAGCACGGACCCCACGCCCTGCCGGCCCCCACTGCTCCGACAGCCCCTTCCCCACCCAGGAGGGGACCAGCCCTGGCCAGGGCTGAGCCGTGTCAGTGGCCCGTGCGCCCTGTGCCACCCGTGCCAGGCAGCGTCGCCCCATCCGTGCCCCGAACACAGTGGTGGGAGTCCCAAAAGGAGGGCTCGTCCGGGATTTGAACCCGGGACCTCTCGCACCCTAAGCGAGAATCATACCCCTAGACCAACG
>JAYRBT010000002.1:5995349-6009248 GCA_036023395.1 Myiotriccus ornatus
CCCCGGCTCGTTGGTCTAGGGGTATGATTCTCGCTTAGGGTGCGAGAGGTCCCGGGTTCAAATCCCGGACGAGCCCTTCTTTTGGCCAGCAGGCCCCTGCTCCCGCCAGGGCGGTGCAGAGCTCGATGTCACCCGGCTTACTTCAGAGTAGGGCGGGGGATGCTCTGATGGAAGTCTCGGTGGGGGCAGAAGGGACTTGGGAGCATCTCTGGGAGAGGGGGTGGGTGTTGGGGGGCAACACCAGCACAGATGCAATGATGAAGCCCATGGGGGACAAGGGGAAGGTGGCCTCTGAAGGTAGCATGGCTAAGGCGTGTCCTGGTGGATTTGGGGTCCTGGAAGAGGGGACAGGCTCTGCTGTGGGACTGCATCATGGGATCGGGTACCTTTGCAGTGTGTTCCCAGCGCTTGTTACGGGCAGCAGAAGAGACACAGATCGTTCGGGGCTGTGAGGTCCCTCCGGCAGTGTCTGGATGCCGCACATCGGCCCCACTGTCCCCAGGCAGACGCTGGCCCATCCAGGACATGCCTGTTGGAGCAGATGGAGAGGACACTGGTGGTGGCCACTTCATCACTCAGGAGCCCACACTGGGCCCAGGACCAGCCCGGTCCCGCAGTTGCCTCGCTGGGGGCACTGGGGGGCTCCAAACAGTGGCCCCACCTGGACAGGGGAGAGAGAAGGTGGTGGGTGCTGACGTGGGGGGTGTGGGACAAGCCCCTAGGAGCTGGGGGCAGCCTTGGAGGAGGGTCTCCAGCCATGGGGAGGGGCTGAGGGGGGCCTGGGGGCTCACCTGCCGCTGTGGGGCTCAGCTGTGTGGTCGAATCCCACTGAGTGCCGTGTCAGCCTCCATCATTCCCTGAGGAGCCTCCACCTGCAAGGGATTTCCGAGTGTTTTCTTTCCCGTGAAACTCACGCCTAAGAGGCTCGCAGCCGCTCCACACCGGGGACCTCGGTTGCCCGTCCCTCTCTCTCTTCGACACCGCCTCGGTATTTAAAAAAAAAAACAAAAAAACACGCGGAGGGAAAAGGGTGCGACGAGGGTGGGATTCGAACCCACGCGTGCAGAGCACAATGGATTAGCAGTCCATCGCCTTAACCACTCGGCCACCTCGTCCCTCCGCGGGCCGTGCCGGGCTGACCCCCGCCGCCTCAGCGCATTCCCCTCTAACCCCCTTCCCTCCCTCGCCGCCCGCAAGGCCCCACAGCGGTGGGTTCCGATACCGCCCTCTTAGCGCAGCCGGCAGCGCGTCAGTCTCATAATCTGAAGGTCCTGAGTTCGAGCCTCAGAGAGGGCAGCGCTGTGATTTTGTTTGTTTTTTTTTTTGCCGCCGGTGCTGCATCGCCGACATTTCGCGGCTCCCGCAACGCCCTCACGGGCGGGGGCCTGGCCCTGAGGGGGCCCGCGGAGCGGGGACGAGGTGGCCGAGTGGTTAAGGCGATGGACTGCTAATCCATTGTGCTCTGCACGCGTGGGTTCGAATCCCACCCTCGTCGGCGTGTTTTGCTTGAGCGAAAACACGAACTTTGGGCCAAACGCTTCTCCGGCTTGAGGATGACGTTTTCAGGGACTGCGTCTATGGAGAGAAATCCCTCCAGTGTTCCCACGGACCCCTTTTTTTTCCCCCCTCCAAGAAAAGCTCTGGACTCATCTCCATGCCCGTATTTATTACAAAGAAGTGGCTGACAAAACGAGAAACCGAGAGACAGGAAAGAACAGAGAGGGGAATAAGCCCTCAGTAAAACCCCCACTCACACTGGTGTTGTCTCACCGACCCCAGAACGACTGGAATTCCCCACAGCAGAAGTGTCAGCAGGCTCACAAGATAGCGGGCATCTCCACAAAAGGCAACCTTGTGCTCCATGTGAAGCTTAGAGTCCACTCCCAGCACAAGCCACCTACTTTCTTCATCCAATTTGCCAGTGACATCTCCCTGGGCAGCCCAGCCAGAGCCCTTCGGTCCCTCCCCCCGGGGATGTCAGAGGTGCCCCTTCTGCGCACGCCAATGTGTGTACATTGGAACTTCCCGTGGGATACACCTTGGAGGGGTCTTCCCTAAATGAGTCTGGGGTCTTACTTCATCACCCTCCTCTTCACTTTCTCCTTCAGATGCCCTTGGAGGGCCATCAGCCAATAGTGAGATACCAATTCATTTTAGTTTATGCAAAGTGCTGCCTTCAAGGACGAAGTTCCCGTTTATCAGACCTTGTTTTCCGGTAAATTGGCAGGAAAAGAACAAATTCTCACAGGTGGCTGGGCCAAACACAGACCAACAGTAGCACTATTTAATTAAGCACGGATACAATGCCCCAGGAACACATCTGTTCAGTCACCCAGACCTGGATTTCTTTCCCGAGTGTCCGCATCTCAGCTCTGCTCAAATATCCACCATTTCCACCAGAGCAGAGAGGTGGAGCTCAGAGGCAGCTTCCGCCTCCTTGGCCGCCCTGAGGAGCTGCTGCAAGTGTTTCAGTCTGTCCGACAGCGCAGGGCTTCGCTCCGTCTCCACAGCCTTGCGTCCCTCCTGACTCCCAGCCTGGGCAGAAGGAAAAGAGGTGAGACCGAGACTTTCCCCCAAGGTAATTCCCACTAGATGTTTTGCAACTACTGCACTCCTCAGAGCTTTAGCCAGTGCTCAGGGCCCCTTCTCTTACCTCCTGAGCAGGTGGCATGGGACCCTTCACCAACGGGCAGGTGATGGCTGAGGTGGAGAGCAGTGACTGGGGGAGGTAGAGAGGAAGACCTAAGAGATCCCCAAGGGGCTCAATGTCCTCAGTTAGGTATTGGTGCAACTGTTCTTCAAACCTAGATGGGAAGATCAAGAGCACCAGTTAGATGGCAGAGCCTGGCTTTGTCCTGATAACCAGTGGTTTAACTAAGAGTTCTGGGTTTAGAAGTGTCTGACCTCCACACTCTGCCATAGCCCATCGCCATTTCAAAAATCCACCACCTGAAAGTGTGGTACAGAAAGGAGCCACGCAGACTGCAGACACCCAGCTGATGGGAAAGGCAGAAGAGACAAAAACCTCTTGGGCCAACCTCAAAAGCTTAGTTCTTCCCCTTTGTGATCTGCATTATTACAAACTGACATCCCAGAGAGGACCTGATAGACATTTGTGACACGGTGGGGCACACAGACCACCGTAGACATTGTACTGCTTCAGTTCTGGTGGCATGATTGACCACAGAGTTTCCAACCATTCCTAAAAGTTCCAAGAATTTGTGCCATCCTGGACTGTTCCTGTGATGCAAGTAGGAGATAGGAGGGAACTGTTCTGATGTGCTTGATGAAATCAGATGAAACTGAAGACAGCCTGGGCTGTTTCCTAGCACTGTTCAGCTTTCCACTCCATACAAGGTAGAAATTGTTTATAACCCTGGGCTGAAGCTGCAAAGAAAAGATGCTGCTCTCGGAACTCACCTCCTGTTTTCTATTTTTTCCAGTTGCAGCTGTGCCAGCAGACGCTCCTGGGCCAAGGACACATCTGTGAATTCATCTGAGCTGGGAATGCTCACCTCCTGACCTGATAGCTTGCTCATGCCGGAGCCATAGTGGCCTGGCATCATGGAGATGCTGCAGGGTTTCTTAAAAGGCTTGGGAGATTTTATCCTTGACCTGAAGAGGAGAGTTAAAAAACCAACAAACAAAAGCACAGGAATTGGTATGAGTGTGTTGATTTTTCCCTGTTAGCTCGAAGATTGGAAATAGCAGGGAGTGAGAAGTGATCAACTGGAGAAATAATGCTCTTGTGCACTAATCTGACAGGATCTTAGGATTCACCCCAGACATCACCCACTACACAGCAGAGCTGCAGCTAAGCTTCCAAGAGGGAAGAGAGTGGCTTCCCTCTGAATGAGGCCAGGGAAGTGAGCTAGACTCTTGAGATCTCAAATACCTTTATAACGCCACACAGCTCTAAGGCATCCTTCCTTCCCCCTCCAACCTATCCAGCATTTTCTCAGCCTCCCAGTTTTTCCTCCGTGCTTTGGATAAGTCAAACTCCAAGCCCCAGCAGCACTTTTTTTGGCTCAAGTTCATTTCTCCTCTTACAGCACTTTCAGCACTCCCCAAGAAATCCGTTTCTCTGAGAGCTGAGTGACCCTGTACAATTAAAATCCACCTACTGCCCTGTTTCAGCACAGCCTTGTACTTCATTTCAAAGAGGTGTGCACAGGTATGTTCTGGGAGGATGCCACATGCTGATTTTCAGCACTGTAGAGGTCCCAAACAACCTCCTTGGGATTCTCCATAAACAGCTGAATGCTACTCCCTCCCACAGGCAGTGCCAGCAGCCAGCTCACCTCTCGTGGCCTCGCCGGATCTCCTCCTGCGTGCGCAGCCTGGCTCGATCCCACGAGAAAGGCAGAGTGTAGTTCTTTAAATGCTCCTTGAAGAAGTACACACGAACCTGACCATCTTTACTTACTGCTTCTGTGAATAAACCCAAGCCCAGTGTTTGTCATTCCCACAGATTTTCTCCTTCAGAAGAAAAGCTCAGCATTAAAAAGGTCACTTTCAAGTAGATTTCAGTTGTAATCTGCTTGTAAAAAAGAGCCTTCTTGAACTCAACAGATTATTGGCAGTCTGTAAAACGTTGCTTTCTCTTAGTTCTAAAAATTCTATTGCATCCAAGTTCAGTGGAAGAAGTGGTCATTGCACTAAAAGAGGCTCCCTGCAGTTAAGCAAAAAAAACCCACACACTTGAAATTGAAAGCAAACAGAATTTGCAGCAAATTTCCTTAATCCATGGAAGTGCTAACCAGCCACGGCAGCCTCACATCCCAGCTGACATGGCTTCTGAGGGGCAATTCTTGGCCTTTGGTGAAAGAAAACCCTCACACACTGGGAGGGCAGGCCAAAAGACTAACCAGAGACACATTTGTAATCACAAAATCAAGTCATAACTAATACTAAACACTCACTCCAAAGAGAAGACAGATGTGCAGAATCACAGCAAGACAACAGCTCCCTCCCTGCTACATCTCACTTTGCTGCCATGCATGAAGGCACCAGTGGCAAGTTATTTAATACCATCATAAAAGAAGTATCATCCACGTTGTAGGAGCAATACCTGGAGCAATAGGCAGTTTGGGCGGTTTCCAGTCTCTCAGCTTATGATCAATGCAGACTGCCAAGATACAGTCCCAAGGGATCTCATCAACAGAAGGTCCATCTTCATCAGAGTTCCCCATTGTTCGGTTTTTCCACTTTTGGTAAGTTTTGGTCAGCAGATTCTCCACTTGAGACTGGATCAGTGGTTGAGTGTGGGAAGAACTTGCAATCTGGGAGACGTACTGAAAAATCATGCGGCAAACAGGACGCCAAGGAGCTGCCAAACAAAGAAACCGAAGTAAACTGCAAGAATCTGTGACAGAACCAGCACAGCACAGGCACACCTTGGAGAACCACGTGCTGCCAAGAAGATAGCACAGTGTGAAGTACTTACCACCTAAGGGAGGCAGATCGAGGTATGGGATCTGGAAGGACAGCACAGCCTTCTTCAGCCAGGCCAGGTGATCCGGCATGTTCCACTGCAGGTGGGGCAACTGCCTGTTACCCCCAGGTTCTGAAAACTCTGTCACAGGCCAAGACAAGTCACAAAGGTGCTCCGAGGATGCCACATCTGACAGAAACTGCAGCACGCTGTTGTAGAGCTCTATGATGACCCCGGGCTCCTGGGATGGCAGGCCAGCCAAACGCCTCTCCTTCCAGTCGTGGTAGAAGCGCTTGCCAAATTCACCATCGATCCCATCCTCAATGTACTCCTGAAGGGTCTGACTGCAGAGCTCCAGGGAGTCAGGACACCGGGAAACCAGCCAGCCCACAGCCACAGAGATCTACGGCACACAAAAAACAGGGGTGGGTGGAAACTGCTCTGCAGCGATCAGGACACAGAGGATTCAATCCCTAAGTCTGACATGAAACCATCCAAGATAGTATGCAGAAAAATGCAAATAGGTCAGCTATCATCATCCCAGTGTTTCCAACAACAGTTCTCCAACTAGGTGGTCATAAACTAAATTCCTATGCAGCAGGCTCAGGAAGACACAGAAAAGAGACTGGTGACATGAGGTACAGGCATGTGCCTGTATTGGAATTCCCTGCTGCAGGACACTGGGGATTATATATATTATATATAATTATTTTATAATTATATATATTTTATAATTATTATTATAGTGTATAATTATATATTTTTATATATATAATTATTATATATTTAATATAATAAACAAGTTACCTCTTGTTGTTCTTACCCTTCTCGTGGCTTCTAAGTCACTGACAGAAACTGGGAGCTCCACGATGGTGTAGTCCGAAATCAGCTGGGCTGAAATCAAGTCCTGCAGCATCAAACCTTAAAACAAAAGAAAACTCACCATTTACAGAGGAAGGACACACCTCCTCAGACCACACACTGTGCATTACACTCACAGCATCACTGCTCTCCTCCACCTCTGCCCACAGACTCTCAGGATCAAACACTGTGTGTGAAGGAAAACTTGGGAGCCAAAACTGATGAGCTCTTTAAGGCCTCAGGATTTCCAGCAGAGCTCTGAGAAGTGCTGTACTTTACTGGATGAGGTAACTGAGACACTGCACCAGCCACAACAGTTCCACCTGGGGCAGCCCTAAACATTCACCTTTCCAAGACACAGAAACAATTCCATACCATCTTCTACTTCTTTCTCCGTGGCCTCCTCTTCCTGACTGGGGACCAGAACCACCAAAGGAACTAGGGGTTGGAAAGGCTTGGCCTGAAGCAACTGTTTCAGCTGCAGCAAAGCTGAAAGCCAGTATACATCATCTTCTGCAACATCTTCACTCCTGACTCGGGGGGGCAGAAGAAGAACGAGGCCACTGGTCCCAAGCAAGTCTTTTTGTGTCTCGGCCATGTCAAGCTCCGAGTCAGAGAGCGCGCCCTGTGCCACCTGGACAAGAAACAGAGATGACAACAGCAATGTAGCCAAAGAGAGCTACACACCAAAATCTGCAGTGTATTATCATCACCAATCTGGGAGTCCCTTCCAACTCAGAACATTCTGTAACAACCCCATCCCTCCCAGGATGATCTCCCTCCATCTGACAGGACACAAGATCCACTGGAAAAGAGCCCACCCTGCTTTTATGGCCTCTTAGGCATCATGAAAGTGTTCTCACCTACCTTAACACACACACTGACTTCAATGCTTCTGTTGCCCTGCGTGCCAGGAGAGCTAAACAATGTCAGTGTTCGAATTCTGCCTTCTGGATGTGAAGTGTTTTTCTTACACATTTTGTCTCCCATAAACTTGGCTTTCAACCAATCCATCAGTATCCTACCAAACAAGAAAATGTGGGCTTTTGAGGGTTTTGTTGTCAAAACTGGTATTTTAAGGTTTTAATCTCACCGCCTCTTAAGACACCACGATCTACAATAATCCTTTGTATTTAGGTTATGATAAATGACCCTAATAAAGAGCTGTGAACTGTCCTGAAATTATCATATCAAAGTTTTGCTTTCTTAGATCATACAGATTACTGTAATAAATTCCTTTTTTTTTTTTCTCCAGACCACTCTAAACTGGAAATGTGACATGGTAAGGCAAAAATGCACCAAGGACTGTGTACTACTACTCCTCTTCTACCTAAACAGAACTCTGCTCTGTTTGAGAAATGGACCCAGCAATCAACTCATCTACTTACCTGTTGGGATCATCCTTGGCATATTCATCATCACTTGGCAAAACCAAGAGCACCTTCCAAAAAACATGTTCTTGTTGAACTGGAATATGTTCAGTGATCAACGAGATGAGATCCAGAGGAGTCCAAGCTAAACCACTTAAAGAGAGACAGAAACTGGTGAAAAGACCCACCTCGGTGCTCCTTCCCACCTGCGGTGTCTGAACAAGCTACAATACTGTAACCAGATGCCTTCAGGAATTGCAGCTGCTAAACCTGTTACATGAGCCTTACTTTGGGGATTTCAGGACCACACGTGTATTGCTTCCCTTCCACACTGATCCAACCCATCAGATCCTTAAAGTTACACCCCAGAGGATCAGATGGCCTAACACCTTCACTAACTTAGCTGTAGTGGAAGATGTCCCTGCCCATGGGACGGGAGGGGGGGTTGGAACTAATGAAATGATCTTTAAGGTCCTTTCCAATCCAAACCATTCTGTGATCCTCCTGTTTCCCTCACTTCCAAAATACTCCCAGAAGCGAGGCTGCAAATGGACACCCAGGCATGTTTAGCCGTACCTTACTGCCATTTTTGAGATCTCTGGCATTTCTGTTGCAGCTTGGTTTGAATGAAAACAAGAACCAAACCCCAGCATACCTTACCAACTGCTGGTAGAAGTGCTGAACTTTCATTTCATGCACCGTCTTGTTCCTCAGCCAGTTCAATCTGGAAACAAAGTCATATTTTTTGGTATAAAGAAGGTATTTTAACCAAGTCAAAGAAACACTGAGGCCTGAGAAATACTACGGATGCTTCAGAAAGTTGCTGTTAATAGAATTATTTATTTGGATTTTCAGTCTTGGTCATGGCATTTGTGCAGGAAGAATCTTTTGGGGGCTATTTAAGAACAGAGAGTTCTGCAAAACCACTAGCATTCACAGCGCAAGAATTTTTGGTAACTTATCTTCCAAAAACCTACCAGATTGCCAGCTGATGCCACTAGCAGTATCCTTACCTCGTGCAAGAGATTCCCAGCTTTCCACCATTGCCCAGGTTTACGAATCTCTTGCACAGGTTCTCCATGGCTATAGGCCACTCTGCACTGGGAGACAGTGCTTTCAGTTGGTGTTTTGAATCCATGCCATAGGGAGCAGCTGGAAACGCCCTCATCTGACGTTTCAACTTCGTTCGAGCTGCCACTGCTTCCCTCCACCTTTGGAAGAGAACAGATAAACAGGTCACATTAACAAACTCCTCTGCAGACCTCTGTCATCAGGTATTTGTACACCACAGCAACCACACAACACTGAGCACATATCCAGAAAAACCAGCATCCAACAGAAAGAATACAAGGATAAAACTGTTACAAGTTTCTAGACAGAATGAAGCTGAAATCTCCCACCAAGCTCATTGCCTGACTCCCACAAGGTGTGCTCCCCTCCCCTTGTACAGCTGAGTAATTTGGCAGAGGCTGGTAAAAAGGCTCCCTTGTCACAGAGACAAGACAGCAAAACCTGTCTCAAAAAAGAACACAACCAGACAGCTGCAGCTCCATCTCTATGAACAGCCCCTCACCAACACTCCCAAGGAAAGCAGGGATGCCCCAGGATGGGAACTCACCGTTTTAAGTACTTGCAGAAACACTGGAGCTCCTGAAGGGTTTCCTTGGCAATCTGGAAAATCTCATCCTCCAGAGAGAGCTCCATGAAGTGACCACACACCTCCTCTGAGCACCGGGCAATACGGGCTTGCCGGTCTCTTTCTAAGGCACATCTAGTTCCAAACAAAACAAAAAAAAGACCTCTAGTGAAGTGAAGACCTGCAGCAAATGCCAGTTCAATTGGCTGAGGTGCAAACAGGGAAGACCATGACATTTAGGAAATCCTTGGGAAAGCAAACCACAACACACAGCATGTTGTACCATACCTTAACTCATTGGTTGAAGTTTCTTTAACACTCTCCTTTATTACTTCTTCCACTAATTCCATACCCAGCAACTGGCTCAACTGCTTTATTAACTGTTCTCTTTCCTGCTTTTGTCTGGAAGGACAGAGAAAAGATTTACACAAGTGAAAAAATTTACACTGGCAAACCTGGCACTACATGCAGTGTCAAACAGCTAATGTGCCTAAAACTGAGTTATCACTAGCTGATTTCTAAAGATAAACAGCCTTGCATGGAGCCAGGTTTCCCTCAGAAATATCAATGACAATGGGGTTATTTGAGGGAAATGTTTACCCATGAGCAACCTGATCTGGCGAGTGGCATCCTCGCCCATGGCAGGGAGTTAGAAAAGTTCCTGCACACAGGATGGGCTGGGATGCATGTCCCTTTCTTGAAGCTCTGGGTGAATAAAAGTTCCTAAAATTCCCACCCCATGTTTTCACAGTGGCTCTGTGAGGTCACCAAAATGCTCAACTAGCAGATCACCTGAGAAGGCAGAAGGGACACCCTGTCTGCATGACCCCAGGGGAGTTCAAGGTGAGACAGTTCTGACAGTGTGGCAGAAAGACACGGGGGGTTGAGCACAGGTACCAGGACTCAGGTTGGCTCCAAGGGTGTCCCCAGCCCACCCTGCCTCACCTCTCTTCCTCCACTCTGCGCCGTTCCTCCTGGACACGCTGCCTTTCCACACTAAGCACGCTCCCAGCCACTTGTCTGAGCATCTCCCCCGACACTTCAGCCACGAGTTCCTCCACAGCGGCCTCCGAGGTGCTGTGCAGAAACAGCAAGTCTCCTTTCAGAGCCAGCAAGTTTTCCTTCAAAGCCTCAGGTTCTGTGCTTTCCTCACCCACACCTTGCTCTTTGTGGTGGGCTGACTCCAGCCACGAGCCAAGAACCCACACTGCTGCTGGCTCACTCCCCTCCCCACACTGGGACAGGGAAGAAAGTAAGGAAATAAAACGGAAACCCACAGATGGAGATGAAAATACTGCAATAGGGAAAGGAAAAACTTCCACGTCCCCACCAAGCAAAGCAAAGGCAGCCAGCCACCGCTTCCCAGGGGCAGAGCAATGCTCAGACAGTCTCTAATCAATGTCCACCCTGAAAGCCAGAAACCCCCACCTTCTTCCGCTAACCCAGTTTTATTTCTGACCATGTCATCACATGGAATGGACTTTAGCCAATCTGGGTCAGCTGTTCCAGTTCAGAAATGACCAGAACACTGGTGGAATAATAATTGTTTGGGTCACATCCCACATCTACAGCTCTACCAACTGCCCTGGAGAGGAAACGTTTATCTGAAGCAAAGCAGCCAGGTCTGGACTTGCTCCTCTTGTCCCCCTTCGGGCACCTTCCCTTCCACAACAGAGATTTCTTGCGAGGCAGGGCTTCCAGAGGTTTGGGTGAGCCTTCCCTTAGGCTACCTGGCCCGTGACAGAGTGGCAGACATCCCAAGAAAGGTCTGCTTTCCCTTCCACCGCATCAGTAACGCCACCTCCGCTACAGACCTTGCAGTTCTTAGTTTTACAATCTTCACATATGGGGGATGGCTAAGGCAGGTGGCAGCTTTGGTAACACGCTCCAGGAGAACCAGCAATAAACGCTCTTTACCAGATGGCAGCAGCCACGTAAGCTGCTCCTGCTCTGCCCACTTCTCTGCACTCTCCTTTGAGGACGTCATGCACGAGCCCGTCCACCACTTCGGCGATGTCCTGAAATAAAGCACAGGAAGCAGCTGGAGCAGAGGTGCAGTCCTTACATCAGGCTGGCCTGGCTGTAAACTGGGAGTAAGGCTCTCTAGCCTTGTTTAACTGACTGTAATTCACAGCATCATCTGTAGTTCTGCTTACAAACTGAGCCAACTTAACCAAATGCGACAGCCTGGAAATTTTAGATTATGAAGTTTTAGACTGTCTAAAAGGTCAGTAACAATCCAGAAACAAAAGCAGCTTCCTGTACTAAATTCGGGCCAGTCAAGTTAGGAAATCATAACTAAAAAGAGAGAATATTGAGAAAGATTCCTATTTTATTAATTTAGGACTTTCTCTCATTCTAGCTAATTCCAAATGATCAGATCAAACCTTCCCTGAAACGTGGCCACATTTAGGTGGAATGTGGCAGCTGTGCTGTACAACGCAATGAAAACACCCCAGGATTGGCTCAGCATTAGCACAAACATGTGTGGGAGCGAGAAAAGCAGCACAGGTACACGGGGTCCACATTCAAGACCCAACATTTATGGTCACATACCCACAAGAAGGAACTTCGTCATGTCTCACCTGAAATACACGCACACTTCAGAAAACTAAAAAACCCCAAGAGCTCAGTTACCTTTTATTACATTTCACAGACCCTTTCCCACATATTTCACGCTGGGTTTACGTTTCCCTACCGTGTCTGTGTAGCCAGGCTGAGGCTTTGAAGGGAGAAGCTCGGGTTGAGCAGCAGCCTGGGAGATGGGCGGCGCAGGAGGCAGCACTGGCACAAGCTGACGAGGCAACAGCGAGGGCAGAAGGTGAGCCTGGGGCTGGATTCTTACTGCTGCAGCCTCTAAATCCACACCTCTGCTTTCCACTCTTCCTTCTTGGGAGGGGAGAGGAGAAAAATTTAAGGGAAAGAGGTCAGTCACAAACAGAAGCAAACCTGTTATCTTCAAAAGCTGGCTTGTTTGATAAAACTCATCGGGTCATAAAACAAGTCTGTAACAGAAGCGTGTCGCCCTAAAGTTAAAAACATAATTATATAATAGAAACTAATTTCTATTTATGAATATTTTATACAAAACATTCAAAAGTGTCACTGCACTTTTTTTCTGTCACTCCAGGACCAAGCACATAAATTTCCAACAAAACAACTGTTTCAAGTCAAGCACCCCTCACCCCTACACATGATATCTGTATTTTCAGCAAGGACAGGAAAGCACACACTCAGCTGACACGAACACCAACAGCATTATACACACAGTGGGAACAAACAGCTGCAAATCAAAACATGCAAACTGCAAAGGGAAGCTGGTTTTCTGGAGCAGGCAAATATCTCATTGTTTCACCTACACTGGTAAAAGTTGGCTCAATTCCCACAGTGTGTTTCCTGAACTGGGAAATACATTTTATTGATCAGGTTGTTCTTGGCTTTTACAGATACATAAATACAGCTGAGCAACCTGGTCTAGTGGAGGGTGCTCCTGCCACGTCGAGGGGGTTGGAACTAGATGAGCTATAAAAGGTCCCTTCCATCCCAAACCATGCACGTTTGCTCTCACCTGCTGTTTCCATGCTGGGTTTTTGGCTACTCTCAGCTTGATCCACGGAGGTGCTTCCACCGATGTACTTGTTTTGTCCACTGAAGCTGGACACAGGCACGTGGTGGGGCGCTGAGGGCAAAGGCCCCCCGTTCACAACCTCCCCAACTGACACAGTGAGTTTCTGGCTGACAAATACGGATTTCCGAGGTTTGGGCAGCCCGTCGGGCTCCAGGAAAGCCGAGCGGTTCAGCTCCACGTAACCCCTGGGGAAGAACAGAAATAACAGCCAGGAGTAAAATGTATTGCTTCGAAAGAGAATGCTGACAGAAAATAGACCACTAATGGGTTTTTCTTTTTTTCCTTCTCCAGTCTCTTGAGATTCCATGTTGGATGATCACACAATGTATGGATTTCCATGGCAGACCTGTGAACTGCTGGCTTCCAACATCCTCTAAAAGCTAGTCTGCAATGTTCAGTTTCATCCCACCCTACAGGAATCAACATAATGCCAGTTTCCCAAGAAAAAGAACTGTCTCCTCATCTCCAAAAGAGCTGCAGTTTACAACAATTCAACTGCAAGACAAGAACTTGGACCAATTTTTTTTCCTACTGGCTTAACTGCAATGTCTCCTTCTAGGGAAGAAATCCCTGGACTCCAATGGAGATTGAGCTCAACATGCAGTTTTTCCTTTGAGGAAAATGTTTTTCTCTTGTTTTTACCACCCTTCAGAAGGCTGAAGGAATTTTGCTCCTTGAAACCTCTTGTCATCTTATCAAGCCAAGGAAAATAAAGAAGTCAGTGCCAAGAGTGCCAAAAAACATTGTGGGAAGTCTTCTCTCCTCTGAAGAAAGGCTGAGGGAGTTTGGATTGTGCAGCCCAGAGGAGAGAAGGCTCCGAGGAGACCTTAGAGCCCCTTCCAGGGCCTAACGTGGCTCTTGAGAGCTGGAGAGGGGCTTTGGACAAAGGGAAATGGCTTCCCACTGCCAGAGGGCAGGGTTAGATGGGATATTGGGAAGGAATCCTTCCCTGTGAGGGTGGGGAGGCCCT
>JAYRBT010000003.1:0-16515 GCA_036023395.1 Myiotriccus ornatus
GTGACACGCCTGGGGAACCTGGGATACCGGCGGCAGCCGGGGGGGCGGGACGGGGTGGAGGACCCGGGGGGGGGGGCAGCCGGGATGGGGGGTGTGGGATGTGGGGACAGATGGGGATAGGGGACATGGGGAGGGATGTGGGATGTGGGGAGAGATGGGGAAGTCGGGCAGGGGTGAGAATGTGCATGTGGATGAGGGACATGGGGAGCAAAGGGGTAGTTGGGGAGGGATACGAGACACAGGGAATGATGGGGGTGTGAGGGGGAGTGGGGACCAGGGCGGGGACGTGGGGAGGGATGGGGGATGCGTGAAAGGATGCAAATAAGGACGGGGACTGGCACGGGAATGTGGGAAGTGATGGGGGCCATGGGGAGAGATGGGGGATGTGGGAAGCGACTGAGGACTTATGGGGGGTGGGAGACCGGGATGAGGGACACGGGCAGGAACGGGGGCTATGTGGAGTGGTGTGGCCTGGGATGAGGGATGCGGGGAGGGATGGGGGGTATATGGAGGGATGGGCACTGGGATGGGGTCCCGGGGAGGGCTGTGGGCCGTGGCCCGTGCTGAGGGTCCCCACACAGACACCACGGACGACCACACGCTGCTGTGGCTGCTGAACCACATCCGCCTGGGCATCCCCGAGCTCATCGTGCAGGTCCGGCACCACAAGCACACGCGGGTCTACGCCTTCTTCGTCACCGCCACCTACGAGAGGTGGGGTCCCTGCGCCCCCCCAGCCCCCGGCCGTGCTCCCTTGGCCGTGTCCCCACCCGTGTCCCACCCGTGTCGCTGTCCCCAGCCTGCTGCGCGGGGCGGACGAGATCGGGCTGCGCAAGCCTGTGAAGGCGGAGTTCGGGGGCGGCATGAGGAGCTTCTCGTGTGAGGAGGATTACATCTACGAGAACATCGAGAACGAGCTCTACTTCTTCACCTCTCAGGTGGGGCACGCAGGGGTGGGGGACACGGGGCGGGGATACGGGGAGGGGGGGATGCCAGGCAGGGAGGCAGGGATTTGGGGATGTAGGGATGCAGGGACATGGGGATGCAGGGACATGGGGCAGGGAAGGCAGGGAATTTCCTCCCCAGGGAATTAGGGAGCCCCATCCCAGCTGGAGACTGACACACTCATCCTCCGAGCTGGGGACGTGATGGGACGGGGAGGGAACGGGACAGGGAAGGGGATTGGGACCATCCTCGGGATCTGAAGCCTCGGTGGTGCCGCAGGAACGGCAAAACATCATCAGGTACTGGCTGGAGAACCTGCGGGCCAAGCAGGGAGAGGCCCTGCACAACATCCACTTCCTCGAGGGACAGCCCATCAGTGAGTATGGCACGGCCTGGCACCACAGGCACCTCAGGGCACATCCGTGGCACTGCTATGGCACCTCCGTGGCACTTCCATGACTCTTCCATGGCACTGCATGGCACCACCATGGCACAGCAGCACCCCCCCACTGCCCCGCTCCCCCTGCCCGTGTGCCCCCACTCCCACCCTCCCCATAGTCCCTGCCCCAACCCAACCCCTCCAGGGCTGTGTGGGGTCCCAGGGGGGCTCCAGGGGGGGGGACTGGCAGTGTCCCCATGCCCCTGACGCCGTGTCCCGGGCGCAGTCCCGGAGCTGGCGGCCCGGGGTGTCATCCAGCAGGTTTTCCCGCTGCACGAGCAGAGGATCCTGAAGCGGCTGATGAAGTCCTGGGTGCAGGCGGTGTGCGAGGCCCAGCCCCTCGGTGAGACATCGGGGGGTGGCACAGGAGGGGTCTGGGGGTCCCAGCCCCGCTCACACCCCCCTGGTCCACCCCCCTCCCCCAGATGACATCTGTGACTACTTTGGGGTGAAAATCGCCATGTACTTTGCCTGGCTGGGCTTCTACACCTCGGCCATGGTGTATCCTGCCGTCTTCGGCTCCATCCTCTACAGCTTCACCGAGAGCGACCAGGTGAGGGGGGCCAAGAAATGGGGTCAGTCATGGCAGGGTTTTCACCCTTTCTCTGGGGTTTTGAGCCCCTCCTTGTGTGTTTCCATCCCTCCTCACTCCAGATTTTTCCTACAGTCCTTCAATCCCAGCCTGGCTGCTGAGCTGGGGGGGCTCCCAAGCCCCCGGGGGGTGGGCAGGGCTGGGTTGGGGTGGGGTGCCAGGGATGGGAGAGGACCAACCCCGGTGCAGTTGGTTCCCTCCATCCCTCAGACCAGCCAGGACATCTCCTGTGTGGTCTTTGCCATCTTCAACGTCATCTGGGCCACCCTGTTCCTGGAGGAGTGGAAGCGCCGGGGGGCCGAGTTCGCCTACAAGTGGGGGACCCTGGACACCCCCGCCGAGTCCATCGAGGAGCCCCGGCCCCAGTTCAGGGTGAGGGAACGGGGAGCCCCTTCCCTGGGGGGGTCCCCAGGGCTCCCACCAGCGCTGGGGTCCCAGAGGGGAGAGGGGTCACAGCTCGTCATGTCCGTGTCCCCCCCGATCAGGGCGTTAAGAGGATCAGCCCCGTGACCAGCGCCGAGGAGTTTTATTACCCGCCCTGGAAGCGGCTGCTGTTCCAGTGCCTGGTCAGCCTGCCCGTCTGCCTCTCCTGCCTCACCCTCGTCTTCCTCCTCATGCTCGGCTGCTTCCAGCTCCAGGTGGGTCCTTGTCCCCCCCGCCGGGCTGTCACCTGCTCCGTGGTGACCCTGTCCCTGTCCTCACTGTGTGTCCCTGCTCCTAAACTTGGCCCTGCCCCTGATCCTGCCCCAATCCTGCCCCTGCCCCTGTCCCATCCCTGTCCCTGTTCCCGTCCCCACAGGAGTTGGTGCTGAGCATCCAGGAGCTGCCCCGGATCATCCGTTTCCTGCCCAAGATCATCCTGGCCGTCATTGTCACCGCCTGTGATGAGCTGTACAAGAAGGTGGCCTACTGGCTCAATGACATGGGTGCGTGGGGGGCTTGTGGGGGGCTCCAGGCAGGGCTGGGAGCTGGGACCACCCCCCTGAACGCCCTCTGAACCCCCCTCTTTGTGCTTTGCAGAGAACTACCGGCTGCAGAGCGCCTACGAGAAACACCTCATCATCAAAATCGTCCTGGTGAGGGGGGCACTGGGGGGTAAAGGGGGTCCCAGCAGCCCTTGGTGGGGGACAGAGGGGACTGGGGGTCTGGAGGGGTCCCAAAAAACCTCGGGGGGATGGAGGGGACAGAGGGGACTGGAAGGGTTCTGGTATCACTGGGGGACACAGAGGAGACCGAGGGGTGCCGGTGCCCTCCCCACGCTCACCCCCCTCCCTTCTCCCGCAGTTTCAGTTTGTAAATTCCTACCTGAGTCTTTTCTACATCGGTTTCTACCTCAAAGACATGGAACGGCTGAAGGAGGTGAGGGGCCGTGCCCGGGGCCGGCCCGAGCCCCCCCGGCACCGCCCGGACGGACAGACGGATGTCCTCGACCCCGCCCCTGCCACTGTCCCTCTGTGCCCTCCCGGGGTGTCCCCCCCACCCCGTGCTCCCACCACGGTCCCTGTGGCTGCTCCGCCCCCGGGGGTCCCCAGTCCCGCTCACGGCATCTCTCTGTCTGTGTCTGTCTGTTCTTCTGTCCCTTCCACAGCTCCTGCTCATCTTCTCTCTCTCCCAAAGCCTCGTGCGGCAGCTCAAAGAGGCTCTTCTCCCCTTCATCCTCCTCCACCTCCACCTCTCTCTCATCTTCCTTAAGGGCCTCCTGAGCTTTTGCTGGAGACTGGGAGTATCCAAAGTAGGAGCGGGGAGGGAGGGGCTGGGCATCCCCCTTGCACCCCACCCCGGGAGGGACACGGGTGTCCCCACCCCTGGCTGTGCTCCAGCTGGTGGTGGCACTGCTGAGGTCCCATCCCATCAGCTGTCACCGATGTGGGAGGTCGCAGGAGAGGGGACACCGTCTTTCGGGTGTCCTGCTCTGACAGCACGGCCACGGGGAGGAGCAGGGACCCCATGGGACGAGCAGGGACACTGCAGAGACAAAACGGAAGAGCAGAGACCCCACAGGAGGAGTGGGGACCCTGCAGAGAGGACAGGGAGGAGCAGAGACCCTGTGGGGACAACAGGGAGGAGCAGGGACCCCACAGGAGGAGCAGGGATGCTGAGGGGACAACAGGGACCCCAGAGGAGCGGGGACCCTGTGGGGATGGGGAGGACAGACAGGAGCCCTTGGGGAGGGGCAGGTGAGGGCGAAGCCCCCCACCGTCCCCGGGTGACAGCCGTGTCCCCAACAGATGCTGGCCACGCTGCTCATCACGCGGCAGTTCCTGCAGAACGTGCGGGAGGTGTCCCAGCCCCACCTGTACCAGCGGCTGCGCCGGGGGGACCTGAACCTGCGCAGCCTGCGGCAGCTGGCACACAGCCTGCTCTGCCTGCTCGCCCCCCGCCGCCACCCCCAGCGCCCCCCGGAGGGGCCCCGCGGGGAGAAGAAGTGTCTGAACGGCGGCTGCGGGGTGCCGGAGGAGGAGGAGGAGGAGGAGGAGCGGCGGGAGTCGGACTCGGAGGAGGAGAGCGCGCTGGACTGCGGGCTGAAGCTGAAGAAGGTGAGCTTCGTGGAGCGGGCGGAGCGGCGCGGGGAGCCCGGCGGCGGCGGCGCCGAGGACGAGCCTTTCCTCGAGGAGGGCAGTCCCACCATGGTGGAGAAGGGCATGGACCCCGCCGCCGTCTTCGAGCTCTGCGAGGATGACGACGAGGCCGAAGGGCCCCCGGGGAGCCCGGCGAAGGCGGCGGAGCCGGCGGTGGTGCCGCGGGCTGGCCGGAGGAGGCGGGAGGAGGAGGACGGAGAGGAGGAAGGGCGGAGGCGCAACCGGGCGTCGTGGATCGACCCGCCCGAGGAGGATTACTCCACGCAGCTGACGCAGGCCGAGGTGGAGAGCTGCATGAAGAAGTACGAGGTGAGTCCCCGGGGGGAGCCCCAAACACCCTTGGCCTGCGGGGGCAACTGCCCGTGAGCCAAGGTGGGCAAGAGGCCAAGGGCACCTTGGTTGGGTCAAAACCAGTGTGGCCACAGGGCCAGGGCAGTGATTGTCCCCTGTGCTGGGCACTGGTGAGGCCACACCTCGAGTCCTGGGGTCAGTTTTGAGCCCCTTCAGGACAAGAGAGACACTGAGGGGCTGGAGAGCATCCAGGGAAGGGAACAGAGCTGGGGAAGGGGCTGGAGCACCAGGAGCTGCTGAGGGAGCTGGGGGGGCTCAGCCTGGAGAGAAGGAGGCTCAGGGGGACCTTCTCACTCTGACTCCTGGTGGAGCCGGGGGTGATCAGGCTCTGCTCCCAGGGAACAAGGGACAGGACAAGGGGAAACAGCCTCAAGCTGTGCCAGGGCAGGTTCAGGCTGTATATTGGGAAATATTCCTTCCTGGAAAGGGCTGTCAGGCACTGGAAGGGGCTGCCCAGGGAGGTTTGGAGTCCCCACCCCTGGAGGTGCCTGAGGAAGGCCTGGCTGTGGCACTCAGTGCTCTGGGCTGGGGGACAAGGTGGGCATCAGGCACAGGGGGGACTCCATGACCTTGGAGCTCTTGTCCCCAGGACACCTTCCAGGACTACCAGGAGATGTTCATCCAGTTCGGGTACGTGGTGCTGTTCTCCTCGGCCTTCCCCCTGGCCGCCATGTGCGCCCTGGTCAACAACATCATCGAGATCCGCAGCGACGCCTTCAAGCTCTGCACGGGGCTGCAGAGACCCTTCGGGCAGCGCGTCGAGAGCATCGGCCAGTGGCAGGTGGGCTGGGGGGCTCTGAGGGGCCCCGGGGGGCTCCGAGGGGGGCTCAGCCCCGGGGGGCTCACCCCCGGCACCGCTGCTCTTGCAGAAGGTGATGGAGGCCATGGGCGTCCTGGCCATCGTGGTCAACTGTTACCTGATCGCCCAGTGCGGGCAGCTCCAGAGGCTCTTCCCGTGGCTCAGCCCCGAGGGAGCCATCATCTCCGTGGTGGTGCTGGAGGTATGGAACTGGGGTTTGTGTGGGGTCTCCCCGGGTGGTGGCAGGGTGTGGTATTGGCCCAGTGGTCCCACAGAACTTTCCTTCCCCTCTACTCGCACGTGTGGACACGAACATCCCTGGGCAGGGTGGGTTTTGGGAGGGGGTTGCGGTGCCAGGGGCGCTCAGCCAGGTCTGTGTGCCCCCCACAGCACTTCGCCCTGTTCCTGAAGTACATCATCCAGGTGGCCATTCCCGACATTCCCGCCTGGGTGGCCGAGGAGATGGCCAAGCTGGAATACCAGCGGCGCGAGGCCTTCAAGGTGGGTGGTGCCGGGGTGGGACCCTGCTCGGGGCTGGGCACGGGGCTGGGACCCCTGAACCCAGGGCCGGGGGATCCCCGAGGTGTCCCCAGACCGGGAGGGCTCCCCGAGGCACGCCTGGGCTGGGAGGGCTCCCCGAGGTGTCCCCCCGAGGCACACAGGCTTCTCCCGCCGGCAGAAGCACGAGCGGCAGGCGCAGCACCACTTCCAGCAGCAGCAGCGGCGCAAGCGGGAGGAGGAGGAGCGGCAGCGCCACGCCGAGTACCAGGCGCGGAAGGAGCGCGAATCCAGCCGGGATGAGGCCAAGCCCGAGGCCGCCGGGCAGGACCCGGCCCACGAGAAGAGCCAGAGCAAAGGGAAGGGCTCCGGGGGCTCCTCGCACGGCTCCGACAAGCCCAAGCGCCCCAGCTCCCTCCTGGCCACCAACAACGTGATGAAGCTGAAGCAGATCATCCCCCTGCAGGGCAAGTTCCTGTCGGGAGGGGCCGGCGCCGGCGGCACGGCCACCGCCAGGTCCCCCCAGTCGCCCACCGGCAGCGAGAACAAGCTGCCCGGATTCCTCAGCTTCAAGTTCCTCAAATCCCCGGAGACTAAGCGGGACGCGGGCACCGAGAAGGTCCAGTCCCCCACCAAGCCATTCAACCCCGGCAAGCTCTTCAACTTCGGCAAGTCCGAAGGGGCCACGGGCAACGGCACCACGGCCGGGGCGTCCCCGCAGCCCCGGTCCGGCCCCTCGGCGGACCCCGAGCGCTCGGTGCCCAGCAAGTCCCACCTCAACGGGGCGGCGGAGGAGGGGGGCCGGGAGGAGCCGGAGAGCCGGGCGGAGGAGGAGAGCGGGGGTTATAGGCTCTAACCGGGGCTTTCGGGGGGGCGGGAGCGCGGGGGGCCGCCCGCTCCCTCCTCCGGGCAGCCGTGGCCATCGGCAGCCTCTCGCCCCCCCTCGCCGTCCCCCCGCTCGGGGCCGGGCCGAGCCCACCGGCCGCCAGCCCCTCGCTCTGCCCCGGCCCCCTCTGCTGCGTCCCCTCGTGTCCCCCCGGCCCCTCTGCCGGGACCCGCTGCCACCCCGGATCCCGCGCCGAGGATTCCTGAGCGGCGGGGTGGATGGAGCATCCCGCGGGTGGGAGTTATCCCGGTTTGGCTCCGTGCCGCTCCCGGACCCGCCGGGAGGGCCGGGATTCCCGGGATCAGCGGCCAGAGGAGCCCGATTCAGCCGTGCCTACTACACCCCCTGCCCTCGGGCCATGGCACCGTGCCCTGCTCCGTCCTGCTCCCGCCGCCTCCACCCTGGATCCTTCCCAGCACCGGGACCTTCTCCTGCCGCGGGATGGAGCGGGATGAGCAGCAGCCACCCGGACCCCGCGCATGGGCAGCATTTCTTGCACTAAAACCCAACCAAACCCCAACGCCAGGGACTTTCTCCTCCTTCAGCCGGGGGCTGGCACCGGCCGCGACCCCCGGGACTGCAACGTGAGCCGGGACGGGCCCTTCCCATCTCCAGTTTCATATTCCCTGGAATTATTTCGCAATAAGGCGCTCGCACACGCGGAGGTCGTGCCGGAGCCCGGGAGAAGGAAAGGGGCTGCGGGGGGGACGGGGAGGGGGGGTGGGAGCCGCTTCGCCGCCGCCGGGGGAAGGTTTTGCCGGATTTGCGTCGCTGGGTCTGGACTTGGAGCTTCCCAAGCCGTGTCCGTGCTGGGAGGGCGGGGGGTCCCAGCCCCCCCCTTCCTGCTTTGCTGCGGCTCCGCTTCGCTTTCGGGACCGGGCCGGGGCGGTGGCAGCTCGCAGGTGACCCGCGTGGGGACACCCAGCCCTGTCACTCCCCCCTTGCCCTCGCCACCAGCTCCGCTCCGCCCGCAGCCACCCCCATTCCCAAAGGAAGCCGGGGAAAGGGGAGGGGGCTGCCGGGGGTCACCCCTTCACTGTGCCTGGCCCAGGCAGGGGGGCTGAGCCCCCCTTCTCCCCCCACCTCCCCAAAAAACAATCCCCCAGGCCTGGGCTGCAGAAAACGTCAGGTTGGATTTTCCCCGCCGCCTCTTTCTAGAATTCATGGAAATTTCAGTTTTGGGGGGTCTAAAGAAGCCATTTTATACAGCAATAAGGGCAGGAGAGGGCCGAGGCTCCACCTGCTGCTCCGCTGCCGATGGAACAGCGCAGGGAGATGCTTTCCAGGGAGAAGGGCATGGTGTCCCCTGCTCCGAGCTGGGACAAGAGCCCCCAGTGGGAGCTGGGGACACCCCGGAGCTTTGGTGTCCCTGGAATGCGAGCCCAGGAGGGCTCTGGGCCCTCGTCGCCCTCCCACACCTGGGGGACACAGGGAGAGGATGAGGGAGATTCTGGGGCAAAGTCCGGGAAAAAGGAGCACTGGGAGAACTGGGGCCCAAAGCCCACCGAGAGCAGGGAGGGGTCGGGGTGCTCTCCCTCCCTCCCTCCATTCCATCGAGTTTTCCTGCTCTGCCGCTCCCAAAAAAAAAACCCAACAAAAACACCCACTGGGCTCCAAGGGAATGACACTGATCCCGTTTCCCTCCTGAGAGAACCAATCCCGGATCCCTCCGTCCATCCCAGAGGGGAGGGCAGGGCCCTGCTGCAGCCAGGACCCCCAGCCCGGGGCACTTCCCACCACTTCTCTCTCCAAAGTATCTCCCTGCCTGGAATGTGGCTCTGGGGGCAGTGACTGTGCAGAGGAGGGAAGGATTGGGACGGTTGGTTGGTCTTTTTTTTTTGGTTGGTTGGTTTTGTTCTGTTTTCCTTTGCGTTTGATTTCCGTAGGAATTCAAGGAAAGGAAGGGGGTTATTTATTTCTTTTTAATTTATTTTGTCATATTTTTGTAAAACCTGCAGAAATGCAATAAAAATCTATTTCAACAAGCCCGAGGCGTGGGGTGTTGTTATAATTATTATCTGCATGTTATTGTATCATTACTGCTGTAATTAGTGGGGCTTGCACAGCGCTCAGGGGACGAGGATCCCTGGAAAAGGTGGATGGGGACACCACGGACACTGTCACCCTTCAGGATCAAGCCCCACCACACTGGGATGAAGCAGAGGAAGAATAAATGCTCTAAATTCTGCAAATTCATTATACACAGTATCAAACATGGACGAGTTTAAAAAGAAATGCCCAAAAAAGAAGAAAAAAAAAAAAAAAAGAAAAAATTCCAATGGCCACAGCATCCCTTGACTGGGGATTTACAGGTACCCCCCAGGGAAAAGCCACCTTTTTCAGCCCCATGAGACAAGGGTTTGTCTAAAAACAGGAGAACTGAAGTCACCAAGAGAGGGTGGAAGGAAGAGATTCCCGAATCTTGAGGCTGCAAAGGGAAAAATCCGGCACTCGGGGCTGATGGAGCCGCGGAGCTGCTCCTGGACACCCCACCCGGGACAGGGGGGACTGGAAACACCAGTGGAGGTGGTTAATTAAACTCGGAGCTGATCCATGGATGTGCCTGGGAATGGGCACAAGCCCAGCCCAGCCCAGGAGTGACTCAGCTCAGCCCATTCCAGGGGGATTTGTCACCCCGGATCCATCGGAAGCAGCTCCTCCTGCTCCCCACCAGCCCCTTCCCACCTTCCTGCACTCGGCCCTGAGCAAAGGGAAGAGCCTTTGCCCTCAGACCATCCCAGACCTCCAAACTCCACCATCCCTGGGCGTGTCCCGCAGCAGAATCCCGGGATGAGCCGTTCAGGGACGGGGGGAGGGGGTGAAAGGTGCCAAATGAAGTTTCCTTCAGTCAGGGAAACGAGGAAATGGAAAGGACCAAGAGCACAAATCCCCATCCTCGTCCTGCACGGGGCAGCTCCCAGGGGGATCCACATCCCTGCGGGGCCAGAGAGAGCAGGGGCACCGTGCTCTCCCATCCCCAGGGGAAGGAGAACAGCAGCAGGCAGAAAACCTGTGGAAAACCTGTGGAAAACCTCAGGCAGCCCCTTCCCACACGGAAACATCCCCGCTCTGACACAGGGTCACAGTTTTGCCTTTAAAACGGGATCTTGGAGAATCCGGGAGGCTCCAAAACATTCCTCCCTGAGCCCAGGTTTGGTCTTTCCGATATTCCAACATTTTCCCCGGTGGCCTTCACCAGAGCCATGATCCAACACCCTCTCCTGGCAGCTGCTCCCGAAATAGCTGCTCCCAAATAAACCCAACCCTCTCTTACTAAGGAAAAGGATTTCCCCATTCTTATACATCCAAAAAACTGGGAGGGACCAGCTGGAATCCCTCTGGACACGCTGTCACACAACCCCTTGGCTGTCAGGATGTCGTTAAAATTAAGTTTCATTAGTAAAAAACAGGAAATAAAAAGGCTGGAAATGTAAGTGGGGACAGAGCTGCAGGGGTGGAAAAAATTCCAAGACTCCTTAGTCTTTGCCTTAAGGCCGATGTCAAACTCCCCAAAAAATAAAGCTTTGAAGTCAAACCTGTCCTAATTATCCAGGAAGGGAGGGGGCAAGGGGGAGGAAATCAGACCAACCTTTCACAATCTGCCTCCCAGGGAACAGTGAGTCAGGGAATCATGGAATACCCTGAGCTGCAAGGGACCCACCTGCGTGTCCAACCCCAACCCTCCCGGCTGCGTGGGCACATCCCGGTGTCCCGGGCTTGGGAAGGACCCCGGGAAGAAAAGCGTCCCAAGGACACCAAGAGGAGACACCAACCAACCAAACCAAGCCAAGGGTCAGCCACCAGCTCCAGTTCCCCGTGGATCCATCAGAAATCCATCATCCCCCTCAACACTCCCCATCCCTGACTCTCCCAGGAGGGCCTTTTTGTTGCTGTTCCTCCCCCCCGAGAACCAGCAGTGACCAAACGGGGTCAAGAACTGAGTCAAGGAGTCACCCAAGATTCTGGTGGCAGGAAAAGGCATTTCCCAACTTTTTAATGTTCCAAACGCACCCAAAACACATCCAATCGCTCCCAGGGGGCGGGAGGAGCTGCTCCTGGGTGGGTTCATCATCCCTCCACAAGCTGAGTTCTGAGAAAAGACGCACAACTCAACCAAAACACCCCAAAAATTCCCATCTCGGACAAGTAGCTCGAGTTTTCATTAAAAAAGCCAGATTTTAGTAAACAATCGGTAACAGAAACAATAAAAATCCCACTGTGCAGACATAGAAAATCCCCGGAGGGTCACGAGATCCCGGGAACAGGAGGAGAAGTCGGAGGAGCCGGGAATTTGTACAAACAAGGTGGGCAAAATCCCAGGTTTTGGTGGTTTCAAGGGGGTTTTTTTGTTGTTTCAATGCACTAAGGCACCAGGAAGTCACAGTTAGGCAAAGATCTTCCGTGGAACATCCCAAGCCCAGACACTCACCCTGGGGATACAGGATCAAAGTGCAGGGGGGGCGAGGGCAGCACTCTGGGGCCGGGAAAAACCTGGAACGAGTTGGAGGAGGAGGAGGAAGGGAGCGACTTTTGGCTGCAGAGAGGATGGATGAGGACAGGCTGCAGGGATCCCAAATCATGGATGGGAGGAGGACAGACTGGGAGTCACAAATCCATGGCTGGGATGAGGACGTGGCTGGGATGAGGACATGGCTGGGATGAGAACCACAAATTCATGGATGGGGTGAAGACAGGCTGCAGGGATCTCAAATTCATGGATGGGGAAGAGGACAGACTGCAGGGATCCCAAATCCCTCCTGCTCACGCACCAACACCAGAAACCCCAAACCACCGTGGCCCTCGGATCATTTGGCCCCCGGTTTCTCCACCACTCCCAGACCACTCTTGAAAAGGCAACTTTCACCTGCTAAAACCCCCTGCAAACACTGCCCAGGCCCCCAGGCCGCTTCTCAAGGACACAGAGGGAACAGGCCGGGGGTTTGCAGCAGGAGGGAGCTGCCAGCTCTTTAATGGTAGGGGGGCGGGCGCGGGGCCGCCGGCACGGCCCGGGATACAGCGCGGAACAGCCCCGGCCCCGCTCGCACTCCACCACCAGCGCACCCTCCTGCCCTCCCTCGGGGCCTGGGGGCTCCTCCCAGGGCTCCTGGCCGGCGGATCCGTGTCCGGCGGCGCGGCTGGAGGGCGGGGGCTCCGGCAGGAATGCTTGTCCGGCGCCCCCAGCCCCGCAGAGACGCCGGGAATCGCCCTCGGGATCTGCCCCCTCCAGGAGCTCCGAGGGCGCCGCCACCGCAGAAAGGGGAGGTGCTCTCCTCGAGGCAGGTGCAAAGGTCTAAACTACTCGGTGTTAAATTCATTCACAGACCCGGTGCCCTAAAGGGACGTTCAAAATTCCAGCGGGAGCCGTGTCCTGCTCTTCCTAAGGTTCTGCTTCCAACACGCTGCCAGGGACAGCGCCCCTCCGCCCCCAGAGTGGATGTGGGGCACCCCTGGGGCGGCCAGGGGCATTGTGGGGGGGGGACAGAGCCAGCAGAAACCCTCAAAGCCAGAGCCCACCGTGGCTCCTCGGAGCGAGGCTCTCCAGGATCCCTGGGAAAACACCCGTGTGGCTCCTCGGTGTGGGGGGTTTGTCGACGAGGAAAAACACAGCTAAGAATGCCACAATTTCAGCTACCACAGTGGGAAATCAGCTCCTCAGGGCAAAGCAGACAAGACATCATGACTAAGCTAATCCTTTCCTGTCCCCTCCCGGTGACGCTGCTCCTTTCCACGAGTCCTGGACCTCTGGATCCACCTGGATGACTGACAGGTCTCCGTTTCGGCTCCTATGGGGGCCAGGGAAGGGTTACAGGCAACAGGCACTGAACTGTCACAGTTCAAAGGGACTGGTCGTCAGCACAGACCATGGAAGCTCACATTTTGATCCACTCCAAGTCCTGCATTCCATTCCAGACGCGCAGGAAAAGCCACTGTACCACTATCCAGAGCCAAGGGATGAGGCAGAGAAGCAGATGGAGGTGCCGAGGTGCTCCCGGAGCAGATCCAGCGGTGCCAACCCACCTCCATCCCGTCAGCTGCTGCTGGGACACACGGCCGGCCAGAGGCTGGGAGCGGGACGGGAGGATCCTTTTATTCCAGAGGAGAAGTCACAGGGATCAGGCCATTCCAGCCCGGGAGAAGGTTAGGATTGGAGAGCAACAAAAGCAACACACCTTTCACTGCAGACCCTCCAGCACCACGGGCTGGAGGGAGAAGGCTCAGGGGCCAGACCCAAAAACACGGCCGGGATGGAGCTGCCAAGGAATTTGCTGCCATCCACACCACCCTGGTCGGCATCCGTGACTGGGATATTTGAGGGGAAACAAACTCGGCCCCGCACTTATGGCTGGCTGGGGAACACCAGAGAGTGAATCCCTCGGGACACAGCGGTGAGGGGATTGCCCCGGGAGCTCCCCGGGAACAGAGCCGGCCACTCCACTCCACAGTGACAGCGTGGATTTTTGGGAGGGAGGGACTAAGGTTCTACTGGCGTGGAGCGCCTGGTTCTGCCACTGCTCCGTGAGCTTGCAGGGCATAAATTAAAAAAAAAAACAAAACAAAAACAACTGGAGGAGGTGGGGGGGGGGAGAAAAAACCCAAAATAAATACATTGGCTCCCGTGAAGTCAGAAGTGGTTTGGGCTGCGCCGTGGGGAGGGGGGAGGAGGAAAAAAAGGTGGTGGTGGGGAGAGGGGCCAAATTTACACACTTGGAGACAGAGCGGGAAGCGCCGAAGGAGCGGAGGGAGAGCCCAGGCTTTAAGTGTCCTCGTTCATGTCCTGGCTGTCTGTCCGGGCGATCTTCCGCGGAGGCGCCGAGTTCTCCCCCTCGATCTCCACCTGCTCCTGGTCTCGCTTCTTCGCCGCATTCTGGGGGGACAGAGGGACCCCCGTGAGCCCCCCGGCCATGGGGACACCCCCCGGGGACCTGCATCCCACCCCAGCAGGGATTTATCCCCCGGGAGCCAAAAGCTGCTCCTTGGAGACCGTTCCTTAAATCTGAGGGGGGGTTAAAGCCTCGAGCTGGGCCCTCTGTAATTACAGGTCTCGAATGTCACCGGCATAAACAGAGAGAAATCTTGAAGAGGAAAGAATGTCTTTAAAGAATTAAAATTCTTTTACCGAGGGAAGTAAAATCTCAAATTGTAACGGTTTATAAATAGACACAATCACAAATAAAGACAATAACTCCAATTTAAGTAATGCCGTGTTTAAATATGTGATTTGAAATGTAAACCTACTGATTTATAAATCTATTGCGTGTTTTCATATATATTAAAATATAAATACGTGAAGTTAAATACCTGGAGTTAACTGAGGGTTTTTAATGTCCTTTACGTTCCAGAACAAAACAGGTTTTTCTGGGCAGAGCCAGAACCTCCTCCCCCCCTCTTTGCTGAGCTGCTCCCACTTTATTTAAACTCATCCTCAATATTTTGGTGACTCTTCAGCCCAGTCAAGCCCCAGTCAAGCCAAAACACGAATATTAAAGCCCCACAAGGTACCTTTTTGTCCCACTGCTGGTGTAAATAACGCAAGAGGATATTTGTCTTTTCTGTTACTATGACTAAAAAAAAAACACAAAAAGAGAGAAAAAAAAAAGGATCATTTTAAGGACAAGTCTCAAACCATTTTAAGTCTCAAAAACACTTTCAGTTTCAAATAAAGGAGATTGTATGTGATTTTTTTTTAATATCAGATCAGTATGAAGTCATTTAGAAAAATCAGGTTTTAACACTCACTTTGTTCGGAGGGAAACTCTCTCGTGGGCAGATAAACTGATGGGCGTCTGTTCTGTAGCAGAATTAGAACAGAGACGGTAAAAAAGGTGGTTTTTTTAACCCAAACACAGCTAAACCAACCCCAAACTCCCCCTTAATTCTTCCCTCCACCACCACCAATCCCTGGGATTTTTGGGAATACTTACGGATGCTTTACACACGGAATCTGCATGGAATCTGCTGAAGTTGCTTTTGTTGTAGACTGGTAACCCCTTCAAAAAATCTGCCTGGAAACACAGAAAACACCAACATTTAAAAAAAAAAAGTGAGGAAAAAGGAGGGATATTCCAAGGAGGAGCTGAGGGGTGCTCTGAGATCCCATGGAACCCGTCCCAGATTATTTGTGTCAACCCCAAAATTCAGGAACTGAGTTAGAAAAAGCTGCTCATTAAAGGTATTTTGGCACAACAAACCAGTTGCTCTTTATGTGTAATATAATAATACATCACATATTCTACTTCACTTCATAACTTGTAATTATGGATTACATATTACGCATTATTATATTGTATATTAGATAAAATATGAACTCTTGGGTTCTTATATTCGTTCCTATTATTTTTACATTCATTCCTATTAATGTTCTGGGACAAAAAACCACCCCAGTGGGCCAATCCTGCTGGAGAAGGCCCTGGAGAGCACAGAAAAAGGCCTGGAATTACCTGGAGTATCCCTGGAGACTGAGCAGGGGCCAATACCCCGAGTGCAACGATCCCAAACAAAGCAGCCCCGAGGGCTCAGGGCTGTGTTTACACACCCAGGGCACGGGGACAATGTCACACGGGGGAACGTCCCCTCTGCCACTCGTTAACCAGGGAAAACCCATCCCAGCCAACTCTCCGGGATGGGAAAACCAGGATCCAAAGGGAGCAGGGACCCCGTTTCCTTTGGGGAAAGGCAGAACCCAAGAACAGCCCAACAACACAGTTATGGAGCTCTGGTTCCCCCAAGATTTGGGAAGTATCTTGTGCCCCTCAGCTTCCTGGAAGGTGCCAGAGCTCGACTAAAAGCAGGAAAGTGGGGGAAAAAAACCCAGATATCTGGGCCATGGACTCAGGTTTGGGGAGGAATTGGGAAGAGGGGAACACACACACACAGCGGGGAGTGGGAGAGAGGAAATCCATGGACATGGGCTGGGAACAGCCCCCTGAGCTGGCAGCAGGGAGACACCTGGGCATGGGGACACCTGGGCATGGGGACAACCTGGGCACGGGGACAACCTGGGCACGGGGACAACCTGGGCACGGGGAAAACCTGGGCACGGGGACACCTGGGCATGGGAACTATGGGGACACTGGGACATTTGTACAGGGGACGCCTCCTCCAGACCCCCCTGGGGGTTCATCCTGGGGCTGGGGGGGGCTCCCCAAGCACCCCCCACCTCGGAGAGGCCCCAATCCCCCCCTTTCTGCCCCCTAAAGTGAGGGTGGGGAAGCCCCCCCAGCCTGGGCAATAACCTGTACCCCAAAGCGCCTCCCCCCTAAATATCAGAAAGTGGGAGCCCCCCCCCACCAGCCCCAGTCTGGGGTGGGACCTCCTAAACCCCCCCGAACCCCTCAGACCTCAAATCCTTAAGAACCCCCCGCAAATCCTTGAGGATCTACAGCCCTCGCGTCCCGACCCCTAAGGACGGGACCTCCCCAAACCCCC
>JAYRBT010000005.1:2456-15905 GCA_036023395.1 Myiotriccus ornatus
CGAGCCGCCGCCAGCCGCGTCCCCCCCGCGGCCGAGCCCGGCGCCGCCCGCCCCGGGCACCCCCGCACCCACCATGTTCGCCGCCCGCGCCGGAAGGGGCGGGGCTCCGCCCGGGCGCGGCTGCGCAGTGCCGGGCCGGCGGAGGCGGTCCCGTCAGCGCTGCGCGACACTGAACCCGCCCGGACACTGCGGGCTGGCCCGGCCGGCAAGGCCGCCCGCTGAGCGCAGGAGAAACTGAAGTACCGCTATTAGCGTGCTTCAGAAATTGCATCGTGGGTAAGCTGTCCGGTGTAAATGGTATGACAAGCAAAACGAATAGAAAGCAACCACAGTTCTCTTAAAAAATATTTTATTAGAATGCAGCAGTGACTGTCAGAAATAATATTCTGATCATCTTATTTTATTGTGAGAAAACTGCGTTGTGAGGTTCTCATTTCTTGCCCATTTGTATAGGAACAACAAATCATCGTGGAATTCAGCATGTTCACAAAATACCAGCTTTGTTAGTCAGCAATGAAGTCAAAGACTGGACAGGGAGAACAGAATCAGTGCTTAATAATGTATAGAATAAAAATACATTGAAGGAAATTTTTTTCTCCCTTTTTAAAATTTCTATTGAGAAACACACATCTTTTTCCATGAGAACACAGAACACTGCAGCAGCGCCAGGCACACTCCATACATTTCTTTAAGCCTTAAATTTGCCAACATGTTCACGAGCTATGATCATCCTTTGAATCTGAGCAGTTCCCTCATATATCTGAAAAGAAGAATTGCAATAATGCTAAGTGATGATTTTTTAAAAAGGTTTTAACAGATCTATACCTGTAAATCTCCACAGCACTAATCCAGGGTGGATTAGGATGTGCAGGAAGACAGAAAAAGCAGGGAGAATTCCAGTGTGACAGAGCAATTACAGTGGGCTAAGTGAAATATAACTCAGTAGGGCTCTCATGAAAATAAAATGACAGATGATGACATTCCTCTTATTTGAGGAAGAAAATATGTAATTTAGATTTTAAAATAGGATTTGAAACCATGGGTGGAAGGGGTGACTTGTGCTTAAGTGTTGTATTCTCTTTGGGTAGCCTTTCAAGGTCATACCATAGGTCCTCTTTGATCCATTTATTGCCATTGCATGTTGTTAACTAGTACTCTCCCATACAGTTTAGTTTGTGTTTTTGTTCATTCTCACATTTTCTTCTAGAGACCTCCTGCATCATCCCTCTGTTCTTTTTGTTTCCTGGCAGCAAAGTCAAAGATAGACAAAAGAGCACCTATGATGCTGTAATGCAAAAGGAGGCCATACTGCAATGTGATGGAAGGGCTGAGGCAACAGAGTTTATAGGTTTTAATGTTCAGCTCCCAGTTCTGCCAGAACTTGGTTTGGCAAATTGCTCAAAATCAGGTAAATTCACGTTCTCATTTACTGATAGGAATAATCTTCCCAAGGACCTTACAAAGCATCTTGAAAATAAGGACACTATAACCAGTGTTCACATTAGTTCTGGTTCAGAAGAGCCGTTCATTCCCAAAGTGAATTCTCTGACTGCTGCTGCTTGCCCTATGCTCAGCCAGTTCTCAGACTGTGTTCTGTGAATACCAGGTGCCTTCTGGAGCCAACTGAAATGAAAGCTCTGCTTTCTCCTACACCAAATGCTCACCAATCCCTAGGAAAGCCTCCGTGATCCAAGCCTACAGCTGGACCCTTACAATTACATGCCTATCAGGGACATACATTACAAGGGACCAAACAGGCTTGTTGTGGATCAGCCTGCCCAAACTGCTTGGAGTGTAGCTGTCAGGGCCTCAGCAGCTATTCCTGCAATCTACTAAAGTGCTCCTATTGCACTAAATTACTTGCTGATGAAGACAGCCATGGAACTCAAGTGTAAAGACATCAAAACTCATAATCTTCATAATCTAAGACTTTTACAGAACTGAGAGTTTCTACCAAAGTCGCCTAGTTTTGTAGCCAGACAAACCTAGAGCAGAGTAAGGATGTGTAAAAATGTTATCAGTAAACACAATGAGACAACTGTGTAATACCAAAAAAGATCAAACATACGAAGAAAAGTTCAAAAATTGAGGTTTTGTGCACGAAACGTAAGGCAAAAAGTATACACCATCTGGAACTGGGCAGTAATACAGTAAAGCAAAGTGAAGTGCAAGGTATAATCAAGACACATGAAAAATCATTGCAAGATAAAAGCCTTTCCTGAATTATTTTGGGGATGAAGTAGAACAGAAATTTTAATTCATATATTAATACCAAAATTTTAATACTAAATCTGATTAATCTGGTCAATTAAAAAAAATCTTCTTGGCCATGCTTTTGGATCACTGTAATGAAAAATCTAAGTAACTGGGATCTTGTAAAATCAGTATCAGCTTTCAAATACAGTTTCAATTCTCACCATCATTCTCTAAAAAAGCATGCAACCTGGCAGGAAAAAAAGCCCAATCATAA
Source organism: Myiotriccus ornatus (assembly GCA_036023395.1). Taxonomy (NCBI): domain Eukaryota; kingdom Metazoa; phylum Chordata; class Aves; order Passeriformes; family Tyrannidae; genus Myiotriccus; species Myiotriccus ornatus. The sequence goes on from JAYRBT010000005.1 coordinate 4,927, forward strand.
AATTCAATTAATCATTCACTGCCTCACTCACAGGAATGCAGTCAGTTATAAGAACCTTTAGATCCCACCATAGCAACTGTCTTTCCTTAAACTGAGAAAAATAAACTCTTGGCTAGTGGTAATAATAGTTTTCATTTTGAAATCAGCTGTAAGACTATATAAAATCTTAAGAATGAGAGCTATTATAGCTAACTAACATTGAGAGTCCAAGAATTGCAGAATTCCACGTTAGAGGGGTTAAAAAAAAAACAAACAAAAAAATAGTTTTCTTATGTGGGTTGAGTTTTGGTCCAGTGGAATGACTTTTTTCATGCAAGTAATTTCCTGATTTGAATGACTCTTTCTTTAAATTTAGGGATTATTGTTTTCATTGTAAGAGCTTTTTTTTTCTTAATATGTGTACATAATTATTTGAAATAAGTAGCCATTAGTTTGTATTATATAAAATCTATGCATTATCACATTACCTCTTTTACTTACCTGGTAGATTTTAGCATCTCTCATTAGTTTTTCTACAGGATATTCAGTATTAAATCCATTTCCTCCAAAAATCTGTACTGCATCTGCAGCTACTTGGTTTGCAATGTCACCAGCAAATGCCTTTGCAATGGAAGCATAGTAGGTATTCCTGCGACCAGCATCAACTTCCCACGCAGCTCTCTGGTAGGCCATCCTAGCAAGTTCAACTTTCATGGCCATTTCAGCAAGCAAGAAAGACACTGCTTGGTGCTAGGACAGAATAAACCACGTTAATATTGCCCACTTAAAATTCTAGGACATCCAAGAAAGACATCATCTCCTAATACAGTGATTTTTCCAACAAACTCCGTAAGTTCTATGAGAGGAGTTCTACAGAACATGCATCAGGCTCTCAGAATTGTGTATTGAATTAGATTTTTAAGATTTTGATTCTGAAATCCATTTAGTCATAGAGATTAAATGCTGAATTATGAAGTTGTTCTTTCCTATTTATGAGATTGGTATTTATAAGATTGCTGCTTATTCATATTTCTTTAAAACTCATAACCAGCATGATTGGCAGTGTATTCTGTTAGTGTTAATACTATGTGTCTTGTTTCACATACCTCATTTTTTCGCTCCTGAAAATCCCTCTTTATTAGCACTGGAGAACTTAAATATGTCCTAGCTAGTACATAAGTTTTGAGGTTTTGTGCAGAGAGGTGTTTTTTTTTTTGCTTCTACTACCATCACTGATAAATTATAAAAAGTTCTGGAAGTTACCACATAGCTAAGTTTAGTTACAGGGTGCTGACCTACATACTTGGAAACTCCAAAACGGCAGAGATATGATATAAAAATTAAGGAAATATGAAAATCAAGGAATAACCTTTAAAAATCAGTAGCAGTACATCTGGTGTGAAAAACATAAGCTTTTATTGTATTCTCTTTCTCTGCCCCCACACTTACTTCAACAATTGGTTTCCCAAAGGTTTTTCTCTCCAAAGCATATCTGGTAGCTTCATCAAGGGCTCTCTTTGCTAATCCAACAGCACCAGCTGCTACCTGAATTGAATACAGCACCAGATAAAAAATCAGAAATTCCTGCTGTATTTTATAACCAAGTTATTTCTGATACTTACAGGTGGTCTGGTCTTATCAAAAGCTCCCATTGCGATTTTAAAGCCAGCTCCCTCAGCTATCAACACATTTTCTTTTGGGACTCTCACATCTTCAAAGACAATCCCTCTTGTATCTGAGCAGCGTTGACCCATGTTCATTTCCTGAAGTGGAAATTTACAGAGGTGTTACTAAATTGGATTATTCAAAGGTTTTCATTCTGTAGTTTACTCAGAGCACAGAGTATGTTTTTTCTTTCCCAAAACAATCTAAAAATTACCATATACACAACAAATACTAGTTTTGTACTTGCAGACCAGCATGCCCTTCATTTGTCTAAGCTGGGCAGTTTACTTTCTCCTTATATGAAATCAGTTCAGTCTCTGTAACCAGTCTTCTTGTCTTTCTCTAGTTCAACTATATCCTTTGAGATGAAAGTGGAAAAAGAAAACAATGTAATATGCAGGCAGTGCAGCTATACTACAAATAAATAAATAAATGAATAAGCTTTTCAAGTTTTTAGATTCCTTCCCTAATGTTCATCAAGTTTTACCGACTATTAAAAATAGTATTTATTTTTAAAGAGAGAACTAGTCCTAGTATCTCTAAGGCCTCTTCTTTGACCAGCAGTAGCTAAAATTAAAGCTCACTGCCTGTGTATTTATGATTGATATTGTCCAAATACTTGACAATATAAAGTTCTCAAAGAGTCTTTTGCAGCTGTTCAAAGTCATCTTACTTTAGACCATTCTGAACAATTCTTTATCTGAACTAGTAACTTTAAAACTGTGTTTTATGAATAGTTTCTGCATGTTGTGAAAATGAAAAGATGGTTGTAAATGAACGTATGAAAATGTTCAGTTGTGTAACAGTCTTTTCTCTTTAGTGGTACCTTTGTTTCTTACTGATTTAGAACTGAACAATAATTCCTAGCTTGTCAAATAAGAAGTACAGTCTTCACCTTTCTTCCAATTTGGATCCCAGGGCTATCTGCTTCCACAATGAATCCAGTAAAGGCTTTGCTTGCAGGGGCTTTTGGATCTGGATCGGTGCGTGCTAGCAAAAAATACCTAGTGTAAACCAAAGAAGATGGATGCAGTTTATCCTCACAATTAACAACCAGATATATTTAGGTAATATTTTGGACGTTTTTATGCATATTTATACCACATAATAAATTCTGAGTGTAAGTTAACAACCTATTTTCCTTGCCCATTCTAAAAATAAACTGAGAGGGAGCAAGAGAGTAGAAGTCTCAAAGATTCAAGATTTAATAACATTGAATAAAATTACTCCAGATCAACATGCAAAGATTCTCTACCCTTTCCATGTATTCCAAGTCTTTATGATATTACCAGTTTCACAAATAGTACAAAAGAAACCTATTCACAGCATGTACATAAAAATTAATGCTTAGGAGATAAATTCTTGGATATAAAATGTTATCATCTAATTTCAAATATCTTCATTTTATTCTTCTAAGTGTAAATTGTAAATAAGTATTTCTCTTAGAAATTAAACAGCTGTAAATCATATTTATGGTATTCAGTTACGTCAAAAGATATGGTAGATTGTCTTTGATGGATCTGCCTTCAATGAGGAAGTACATGACTAGAAAATGCAGCTTTTGGATAAATGTATAAAGTTTTTTCCACTTTAATTAAGGAAAATTTCTCTGTTGTGAATCAGTGTGACATGAGACATGGTGTAAGAGGTTTATATTGTAAAAGCATGCTCCACAAACACAACAATATTTGGAATCTTTGACAGATGGAAAATACCTTCTTTTCATAAAATAAAAAGTAACACCAAAATCTAACAGTGTTTCTAGCTTCACTAGGAGTAGGAGGTGTTTCTAGTAGAATCAGATTTAATTTTGATAGCAGCAAGATTCAAGAGACCATTCTTGAATGTGAAGTTGTCATGTCATCAATCATTTTCCTTTTTAGGATTTGCACAGCACTCAAGACTGCATTTTTATTTGCTATCCTGATAAACTGCTCAGAGATTAAAACACAGTCTGCTGAAATACAATGAACATTCAGATTTGTATCTGGTCTTTAAAGGATTTAACTGGGGGCGGAGGGTAAATCCACTATATAAGAACAAAAAACTATGACACTAGTTAATAGTTAACATACCAGTTTGCTTTCCCCCCATTTGTGATCCACATCTTCTGACCATTAATAACATACTCATCTCCTTTCTTCTCAGCCTTTGTTTTTATACCAGCCACATCAGATCCTGCACCAGGCTCTGTTACACAGTAAGCCTAAAAGAAATTAAAATGTGAAATAAAAGTTCTATTTTTAGGCAACCACAAATTAATGCAGATTATGTGCATCAGACTATCTGTAAAAGGTTTAAGTGAACTGCATGGTAAAACGCAAATTGTTGCATAAACAAAAACCCCCAATAAAACCCCAAAACAACCCAACACCTCCCCCCCAAACAGCTGTCTGAGTAAGAATTCAAACATATAAGGGTTAATTTTCTTTATAAATCCATAATGATACATAAAATTGTCTTTTAATCAAACAGAAACATTCTGTAACCATTATTACTTCTTCAGGCTTCAAAAATTCTGATGTGAAAGCTGAAGATCTTTAAAATCTGAAAATAAGAGCACTGAGTAACATTTTATGTTTACCAAGTCCTTCATTTTAGGGGGCTTAGTTGTACAGATTTACATACATTGTACATGACTCTTTACTTCTTTCTATGTAACAAGTACTGCATGTGTGATATTTAAGATCATAAATTCCCAGTTTCCTTCCCATCCAAGTTTAGTGTCTTAAATGCCTACACCTCCTCTTGAAATGGAAATAAAAAGTATTAATTTTTGGTAAGTGACTTGGGTTGGGGTTGATTTCCAAGTAATATCTTCTATTTGCTTATTGGATGTATCTCCTTAGATATTAGCTGACTTTCAATAAATGTCACTGTTTACAAATAAAAAAAGGGCTAAGTTGTGTGTACATGTAAGTGTTTTCTGGGGGGGGAAGGGAAAAAAAAAAGAAGCAACAATATTATTCAGTTTAGGCACATTTTACAGTGTAGCAGTTATACTCACACACATGATTGGTTCCTCTGTCATTCTTCCTAAGTATTTTTTCTGCTGATGCTCATTTCCTGCAATGATAACTGGCATTTGCTGAAAGAAAAGATTTAGACCATCAATCCAGGTTTTTCAAGTGCACAGACTGTAGTTTAAGGGATGCAAGAAAATACAGCTTACCCCTAGGGAGTTTGCTTCAATGGCAGTTTGAACCCCTGTACATCCATAGGCCAACTCCTCTGTAATAAGGCAAGCTTCAAAAGTGCCAAGGCCAAGGCCACCTACAGGTGAAACATGTCATTTACTCAAGTGCATTTAAATTATAACATATCAATATTAGTTATTTACATAATTAACAGAAATGTATTCCCCTCACATACATTTGTTTGTGTATTGTTTGATTAGACGTTCTAACATCAGCTTTTTAAATAAAGCTTTGTCAGAAGAGTAACAGGTGATTTGAAAATTATGCATCATGGTTCCAGGGTTATCATTTGATTCATGTGGGACAAGTTGCATAAAGTGGCAAGAATGTACCACTTTAATGTTTTTACTACTGTACACTTGAGAATTAAGAGTTCCTAAGAAGTAGAGAAAGGGCTCCTGAGCCTACAGCATTTGGGAACAAAAAATTAAAGTGTCCATATTAGTAGACAGGCAACTCAGTAATCTGTTTCTGACAGAAGCCAACACTATGGGAACTACATACAAATACAGTAACAATTACACTTCCTCAGAAGTATTTTCCTGAGCCTCCAGGTGACTTGCTCAGTCAAAGATACCTCTTTGATATCTTTGTTATTCTAACTCTTGACAGATACTCACTACATTAATTTTTCCGGTGTTTTAATTTATATAAATTTTACCACCAATATCCTACAGGGGCAGTAAGTTTTGCAAATTAATTACACACTGCATGTAGAACCATCACTTTTCATTTGTTTTGAAACTTCTATCTGATGACATAATTTGATGCCTTCTAGTTATATTGAAAGGGACAGTCAACTATGAATCCCTTTTCACACTCTCCATGACACTGACATTTTATTAATTTCTCCTATAGAATTTACATTTCACAGAGAAGATACAATTTTTATGATATTTGTCATCCTTTTAGAAGCCTTTTTCATTTCCCCAGTACTCTTTTGAGGTGGAAGGATTTGACTATATAATGAATTGAATAGGCATGTAAAATTTGGATTCAGGCAGCAGCATAATTGTGCCCTCTGTATTTTTTTTAATTTCCTTAAGGATCCCTTTTGACTTTAAATTTTATGGGTTTGACCACTTCTGAGCATTATGCTCATGCTCACAGAGCTATTTATGATAAAACCCAAAATGTCTTTTTTGAGAGGCAGTAACTAGTGCAGAGGATACAATTTTTCTTGCTTCTTTCCCTTCACACATGCATGACTTTTTCTTTTTGGAATGGCACTGCCATTTTAACTGGCACTCTGTTTCATGGTCTTCTCCCGCAGCTCTCTGCAGCAGTCTCATCTTTTTTACACTGAGTAACTTAGTGTTATCAGCAAACTCTATCACCTTTGTGTTGACCCCCCTTTTTGTGTTTATTTATAGACATCCCAAACAGCACAAGACCCAGCAAGGCTGTGCTACTAATCTTTCCAGTATGAAACCTGATGATTTTTAAAACTTATTTTGGAAATTCAAGCATTCTTTATCAACCAGGGATCCCTTGTTCACACACTTTATTAGCTACTTCAGAGAACTCCAGTGATTTTTGAGACATGACTTCCTTTAATTAAAACCCTTCTCTAGCATATTTTGCTTGTCTGTGTTATTCATATACTTAAACACTGCCAAAGCTCTGCTGTACCGCACTTAACTTAAACTGAAAAGCTGTCCTTCTGGGATAAACTCTTAAATTGCTCCAGCCTGTATCAGAGACTAGAACAAAACATGACCTTCTAATTTCTCTAATCAGCTGACACAGTGCACCAGGGGAACATTAGACAGCTGTAATCACGGTAGAAAAATCTGGTCATAAATTGCTAAACCATAATCTGTCTAATTTGTCTCCTGATTACATCCACACCTAGTAACACTTGCATGTGTAAATCTGCCTACTGATTAAATTTAGATTATTCAAGTATGCAACTATTTATTTGATACAGAATCCATAATTACCCATATGGTAATACTCATTAGATGATGTAAGTCTCATCTAATGTCATCTTCTTTCATTTTACAGATTAAAAAGAATGTTTACTTACCACAGCTTTCTGGTATGTGCGAATTCATAAGACCAAGTTCCCAAGCCCGTTTTATAAGTGGAACAGGATACTGAAATAGATGTGGAAAAATCACCTTCTGATTCACCACAATCAAAACTTTAAATTTTAAAGGTTAAGATAAAAGTCTGATTTTGTCCATTTTTTTCCTTACACAATGGTAGATTTACCTCTCCAGTTCTGTCATATTGTGCAGCAACAGGAATAATTTCCTCCACAGCAAATTTACGAGCAGTAGCTTGAAACTCCTTCTGTTCATCAGTAAGTTCTATTTTAAAAAAGGAAAGAAAAAAAAATCACAATTTCTCTACTGTCTTTAGTTTTACCAGTTGTCGGACTACAATAAAAGAGAAAACAAGAGCATCCTTCCAGGACAACCCAAACCACCACTTTTTGGGGTTGTCCAGGAAGCAAAAAAACTCAGTTTCCTCTTCCTCCTGGGAGAAAACCTTCATTGTTCTCTCATCAACACCTACAATGCACTTGCTTGCATCTGATGAAATTATTCACAAATTGAAAATGCAGTAAAGAGGCCTGTGTAACATAAAATGTATTACCAAAAGAAACAAGAAGAATGCTGTGTTAATTAAATGCAGAAAGAGGCAGAGGTCATCCAAAGATCTCCTGACTTCAGTTTCAAACATCTAGCTCTGACCTACTAAATATGCCAAGATGATGACGAATTTTCTTTTTTACATTTCTTTATAACCACGTTCAACCAGGAGTACATTTAGGTACCTCAACATTGTAAACAGCAATATGAAATAATTATTCAAAGCTAAGACACTTTGGCAATAAAAAAAAGACAAGACGTGAGTTAAAAAAAAAAAAAAGAAAATCTTATAAACGCGACACACATACCTGCCTTGCCTGAGCTGAAGACAAAAATAATTTTGGTTTTCAAACTTTTTATTAATAGAAATCTATTTAGTATAAACACCATTTTAAATTCATAGTGCAATATAGGATATTATTTCTTTTTTACTCTGCCATTTGTCCATAATTGCTATATTACTTACCAAAGCTAAAGCCAGCTCCAGGTTTGCCTATATGTAAGTTTTGAGCAGGTTTACTAGAATGTGACCTCCATCCATGCCCTGCAATGGTTTGAAGCATTTGCTAAAGAAGAAAAGAACATAAGGTGTAAGATCTTTACAGCTCAAATCTCCTAAAGCTACTTGCTTGCCTGCAGCACAAATTTCAATATAGAATCCCTCTCTTAGAAACAGTATCAGGTAAAATATAATTTACTACAGTGATAAAAGAATTATTGGCTACCTTGTGACTCTGAGGTTTTAACAGCACCAAAGACGGGTGTGCTGCCCTATAAATTTTGAACTATTGTGCATTTGATTATTTATAAATAAGTAAGCATGATTAAAATTTATGCTCACAGAGATACAGCAATATATATTTCTTTCATTTATACACACACTCATCAAACTTGTTTTGGCCCTGTACTGAGTATCCTATCTACCCATTAGTAAAAAACACCCTACCTATTAACCAATATATCAGAATATTTTGATAATGTCCCAGACTCATCTCTGCTTTCTTTTAATAAGCTGGTGCCACGGACATTTGGTGATTATTGTTATTATACTCCAAATGGGAGAGAACACAGCAGACTATCTGACGTTTATTTTCCTTCCTAATACTTATCACAAATTTATTCTTTTTCATTGCAAATATTTTCTTTGCTTTTTAAAGTTTAGTACCCACAAATATTGTTGTTACAGCTGCTTTCAGAATGTCTTAATATTGCACAAAAACATGTCTGAATTTAATTTTAAAAGGCTGGTTTACTCTCTTTAAGAGTTATAAATCTCTGAAATTTTTAGAAATTAGTGAAAAATATGTAATGGGATAAATTTTTAGGAAGACCCAAATCAATACTGCAAAACCAAATTAGCCTAAACACTAAGAAAAGGCTTGATTTTCTTATGTGAAAATGTAGAAAAATTTTTAAGAAGTGTGATCAGACCAGTCACTTATTTCATAACATTTTAAAAAAATGAATTAATGGTAGTGATGCAAAAGAATACCACAGAAATTTTACTGGGAACTCCAGAAGACAAGGACTGCAAGTTACTCTGGAAAATCTCCACAATCCCCTGAAATATGGACAGGAGGGATATATACCTGGAAGTTGCAAGACTGATCAAGTGGCAAAGTATCAAGGTTTCCTACATGTAAGAATTTGTATGATTATCTGTCTACTTAGTCAACCTTCCTATTGCTTGACTCTAAGGAACCATTAGATTCAGTGGCAAACTACTCCTAGTGATGCTTAGACGCAATTCCTACCGTATTTTCTTGCACTTTTGCATAAACTGTCAGAATCACAAATATGATTGTCAATGTGGTGAGACTGGAATAATGTGCTATCAGGAAAAGGGTATGACAAGACTATGCATGGAAGTGATGCAGTCTTTATTACCTTAATGCCAAAAGAAGTACGGAACCTGTTTGACAAGAGGCACATCACAGAAAATGACAGAACAATGACAAGCTAAGGTTCACCAACCTTGATCCTCCCTCACGTATCTCAGGGTAAAAATGAAAAGTTATCAAGAGCAGTTTGTTGCTGGGGTAACGTGTCAGGTAATATGCGAGTTTTGAATGCTTTTTATTTTCTACTTTTAAGCTGTGAGATTATTGGTGGTTCAATATAAGAGAAAGTTTGTACTTTAGAAAACCAACTATTATACATCGCACATATTTAAGAAAAATAGCGTAGGCAGTACGGCTAAGTATGCTAAAGGATAAAATACGCCGAACTATAACCCCCGGTGTTTCGAAGCCGTCACTGCCGGACCGTGGGAGGTGCCAGACACACACAGAGCTTTTCCAAAGCCTGGGCACGGCGCGGCCTTTGGCCCATGAGGAGCCCCAGGGCTGTGCAGCAACTCCGCTCAGAACAGCCGATGGCAACATCCACTGGCACCGTGAGGATTACGGCCATAAACTCTCGGATACTACTGCGAGGCGGGGAGAGCAGCAGAGCAGACGGGTTGCAGCCCCGTCGGTTCTGCCCTCCGCAGCTGTCCCGGCGGCGGAACCCGGGCTGGCCCCGCCGCTTCCGCCCTTCGCCCTCCCTCGGTCTGCGCCCTTCGCTGCCGCCCGGGCCCCCCGGCAGCCCCCCGCCCGCCGGCGCCGGCAGCGCCTCGGTCCGGCCCGGCCCTCTCTTCTCTCCGGACCTCGTGTCCTCCGAGCGCTCGCCCAGACCGGCCGCTCGCCCAGACCGGCCACTCACCCGGGCCGGCCACTCACCCGGGTCGCCCTCAGCGCGGCCATCTCGGCGGGCTTTCGGCGCTCCGACGGGGCGGGGCTCAGGCGGACGGGGCGGGGCCGCGGGGCCACCCGCTGAGCCGGTGGGGCCGGGCCCGGGCCGGCCCACCCCAGTGCCGTGGGCAGGGAGAGCTCAGCTGAGGAGGAGAGCTCCGTCCTGCGGCCGGCCCGCCCCAATGCCGCAGGCAGGGAGAGCCCAGCTGAGGGAGAGAGCTTCGTCCTGCGGCCGGCCCGGCCCAATGCCGCAGGCAGGGAGAGCCCAGCTGAGGGAGAGAGCTTCGTCCTGCGGCCGCCCGGCTCGGGGGCGAGCGGCCCACCCGCACCAACACGGGCAGGGTCTGTGTTTCACTTTCTGAGGCCGAAAAGAAGGCGGCCCCAGGCTCGGGCGCTTTGCTGTCTGTGTGCCGAGTCTCGTGGGCTGGCTCCAAGCACCTACATCATCCACCTGTTAGCAGAAGAGCGCCTGTGAGCTGTTTTACTGTAATTTGCGCCTCAGGGAATCATAAACTCATGTTTTGGAGGTGTATCAGGAATAGAGTGACTGGGCCTGGTGCGCGGGAGTTGTTACGAACTGTGTTGATAGTTACATAAAACGTGCTTATAAATGCTCTCAATTCTGGTTGTATGTTAAAGTCATGATTTTATGAGTTACCTGGGAGCCCCTGGTGGTCTAGTGGTTAAGACGCGGCGCTGTCACCGCCGAGACCCGGGTTTGATTCCTGATCAGGGCCACTCCCCGGGCAGATGGAGCCCATTAGCCCTGTAAGGCAATCCATCTACGTCCTGAGGACCTCACTGCC
>JAYRBT010000005.1:20973-35547 GCA_036023395.1 Myiotriccus ornatus
ATGCGCAGGCTGGAAGGTGTAAAGACCTTCCCCGGTTCTTCGTTCGCGAAGTCTGGCCATTACTTACTTACTTACTTACTTACAAGTTACCTGCAGTCTGTAAAATACACTGTTCTGAATATTTTTGTTTCAGTGTTGTAAAGCAGTGTTATTTAGGGTTTTATTAAAATAATGCTTTCAGGACAAATAGCTGCCTTGAGAGTTCTATGAATGACTTTTTTTTAGTGTGAAATTTTAACAGAATTAGCAAAACATAAAGTAGTTTCCTGGAAGCTGGTTTTTGGATACCATTTTATTTTGTATAATAATACAGAGTAAGGTGTCTCAAATATTTTTGCACCATTTGGTTCTTAATTCCTTGGTTTGTTTCTGACAGTTGAGAGGACTGATTTTGTACTTAATACCGAAGAAACACTTTGATAGGAAACCAGCCATGTAAGAGTTATTTTGGGGCATGTTTATCAACTGACTAAAAAGAAGCTGATTGTACTGTTTTATAGGCTTCCTACTGTCATGACTGCAGGTGTTTCCCAAATGGAGGCATGTGAACAGCTCTGACTTAGTGCACAGGCTGCTGCTTTTTCACTCTGATATAAGTGGATTTTTTTCCCTGTACTTTATGCTTATGCCTTTTACTCAGCTACCCATAATTTATAACTCTATGTTACTTAAATATTTTGGAAGATTCTTTAAGACTTTTATATGTTCTTCCTGTTTAACACACACCATACCTTTGGAATATATAGCTATAGGGCTTTTAAATATCAGCATCCGAAGTCTGTATTTTGTGTTCCATTTTAGAAGGATTCTGTTCCATAGGCCATGTTTCTGAATATAGTGTGGGAATTTAATTGCTGAGCAGTCCATTTGCTGTTTATACATTATCTTTGTATTCCTCAGCTTATTTATCATCACAACACTATGTTGTGATGATACATAAGGAAATATATTAATCTCATTTGAAGCTTTTAAAACTTCAATTTTTGATATGTAGCATGGATTCTACTGTGCATATTCTGACATGTCATACACAACAAAATTCTAAAAATGGGTAGATGGGGCTGAGAGTCTGTACAAAAAACTGATGTCATAGGTAATATGTGCTCTCATAGGTAACAAACAACCTCGACTGACGGATAAGGATGTTATACACTAAGCATATTTACTAGCTGCAGGAAGTGATTTAAATACTACAGTGCTCAGAAATTAGATATTATTTCTGGATGCCTTTGCGATTAGGATCCATAGCCCTTTAATAAGTAAATAAGCTCTTTTTTGCACTGAGGTGAAGACACAGCTTGGAATGGAGTTGAGGACATCCCTAAGGCAGGGAGACCGAATAAATCAGTACACTGAGGGAATGCTGACATTAGGAACTAATGCAATACTGTTGGGTTTATACAGTGAAATGGTTGTATAGACCTGATAAACATTTTGAAGGGTTTTTACTTCAGGCATGACAGAGTGCCCCCTAGTGAGTGGTTGGAACATGTTGGATGCACTCCTTCTAGATCATGTCTTCCAGTAATTTTAATCCAAAATATCAGTGCTTTGAAATCTCTCTGTGAATCCAGTGAGGCACACTCAGTGGGGACAATTGGGAAACTCACCTCAAAACTACACTCCTGACCTGACCTGACCTGCTCATGTAGACAGAGTCTGGGAAGGTTGTTGTCTGAAACTGTCAAATTGAGGAAACTGAGTCAGGAATACGTGGTGGTAACATTTGCTGTTCTCCAGGTTTAGTTTACATTAGAAGCATTTTTGCATATGAAGTTTGCTACTTGCCTCTGAAGACGGATGTGTGTACTTTCTGGAAGCAAGCTTATGTATTAAAAAAGCCACTAAACTATCTGTGATCTCTTGCAGTGTTGTAGAGGTTAAAGAATAGAGGTTCCAGAAAAAGGAAGGAAAGAGTGCATGGAGCCAAGACAAAGGTATTCAAGGACATCTCTGCTAAATTACAGGAGCAACTGGGGTAAGGTACAAGAACCAACTGCTCATTAAGGTCACTGTTTAACGCAGCTTGCGCTTATGAAGCTATACCCTTGCTCACCTTCCTCCACTCCTTCTCACTGCTTTCAGGTAGTTTTGACTCTCTTCACATCTGCTTGGATAAGTGAATGAGAACTTTTTTGGCAATGTGTTGTCAACATAATTTTTACCAAGCCAGTCTGGAGGGGAAACGTCAAAGCCCAGGTGGTCCATATCTACTAAGTTTTTTAGGAAGAGAGGGGTATGAAAGATGGCAAGGTTATCTGTCAAAGCCTAAACCAGTTAAACTGTGATGTTCAAAATTATTTACATAAGGAGTAACAATACACAGAAGTTTCTGTAAGGTGTATTTAGACTTTTTGTCATTTCTCACAGCAGAAAGAAATACAGCATCTGTCTTTCTTTTTTATCTTCTCAAACCCTTACTACTACGTCACATTTCTTATTTAGTATTCCTCTGATCACTTTTACTACAGTAAAAATTGTAAACATGAATATGCAAAGATGATGTGCTGTCTCTCAAAGTGGTCTCCTTACATAGCCTTCTATGTATTTGAATAACTGTCTTGTAGTTTTTAGCACTATTCTAACCCTCTGAATTCTTTTTAGCAAGTTTTCTATTTTATTTTAGTGTATTTTTAAGTTATTCCTTGGTTCTGGTAGTCAGAACCAAGTCAAAAGTTACTTCTTCTCCTGGAGAATTCTACATTACCTTCTTAACGTTATATATTATTTTAATATTCTAAAAATCATAAAACCAATAATTTTATATTCTATAAACTCTAATGAAAAGAAATAAAGAAAAAAAAACTTTGCTAGAGTGCATGTGAGTATTTTTTTGTTGCCAGAACTTGGAAGAGCTGTGTAAGCAAAACCTTATCTCTGATTGTGAGTCATAGCCCTACATCTCTATATCTAGCTAACTGTCTATCTCTCTATCTATCTCTCTCTCTCTATCTCTCTATCTCAATCTATCTTCTGTTAAATATAACATATGCTCTATGATATATAGAGAGCATATATGTAAAATATAACATATGTTAAATACAATATATAATAAATAGGTACTATATTATATAACCTACATAATATATACATAATAATATAGACACAATATAGTCATTGTATATGCTATGTATTACATATAATGTATATTTTGTATATCTAGTATGTGATATCTGTGATATCTGATATTTATTTTTAGAACAGGCTATACTATTACCTATTTTTTTTTACTGTTGAGATTCCAATGTTTATTCTTGAACATAGGCTATATATATAGATACATCCCTCTGCACAAGGGGAACAGAAGAACATTGAGCTGTAGAACAATACTGAGACTTCTCTGAGAATGCTACATCAGCTCTGACTAGCAACTCTGGTCATGCCCCGCTGCCTTTAGGTTGCTATGTCTTATCTGAACGAGCCAGAAGGCATTAACACACCTCCTTCCTTCTTACAAAGCTGTCCTATGCTGCTTTTCTCACGTTTGACTCAGACACAAGAAGCTCTTTGTTCCATAGGTGAGGTTATCTGAATTGTTCTCCTCATCATCACTGAGATGAAATCAGGATTTCTTCTTAGATAGCAAAGAGTGTCGTCCATTTTCCACATGAGGTGGAAACACGCATCTTGGATAGCTAGGCTAAGTATGTGGCTTAAGGGGATAGGGGGAGGAGGTTAAGAAAGAACTCTCATTAAATTTGCCTACTACCAGCAGCGCACAGAATCGTAAATCTCTGCCCATGTAACATTCTGATGAAGTGGGATGACTGCAAGAAGCAAGCACTAATTTTAAAATATATATAAAAAATGTATTTCAAAGTATAAATTCTCACAATTTAAGGGGGGAGGGGGTAATACCTCCCCTCAGTACTTCCCCTACTAGCAGATAAAACTGCATATGTGAAATTCAGTAATTATTAGAGCAATTGGCCTGGACTGAGACCTCTGGAAGGATGGATAAAGTGCTACATGTGCCTAATTCAGTTTTCCTGAAACTAGCCAAGGCAGCAAGCACTGCTGATGATGGACTGACTGTGTAGGAGGCACATACCCTCACTAACACATATGTGATTGGTGTACATTTCAATACAAGTGTACCTGCAACCTCCACAGTCTATGCACATTAATTTACTCATAAATAAAAGAATCATGTGTTTTTGAGGGTCTTAAGCCAGCTTTTGAAAGGGTACCTTTATTTGCAAGCCTTGGAAAGTAACTTTTTCTCAAACTGCTCCTGTCTGAAAGTGTAAATGATGGCCTCGAGGTGCACCTCTGTCATTTCTGAATGTTTTCTAGTACAAAGTGTTTTACTTAGTGACAACAGACTAATGGCAACATGACGTCTGAATACAGTGTCCTTTGCTGTAGTAATGATTTGTGTTGTCAAAACTGTGAAAGAAACTCAGCAATCAGACTAATTGCTCCTAAGTGGCTATTGCCCCACTCAGATAAAACAAAGGGAGGTGAATGACAACTGAAAGAAAGTTTATGACTAGAAATCTGTATTTGTCAGGACTGAAACTGTTTTCTGCCTGAGTTATGAAAATGCCCGCACCTCGAAACAACACGTTTCTCCCCGTCGGGAGACAGACGCGCGGCTGTCGGCGGTCACACCCGAGCGCTTCGCCCTCCCCCGGCCCCGGGGCCCGTGCAACTGGTCGCCCGGGCACGAGGCCGCTGCCCGCCCGGCGCTCAGCACGGGCGGCACGGACAGCTCCGCCAAGGGAGGCGCTTCCCGGCGGGGCCCGGGAGGGCGGCGAGCGGCCCCAGGGCCGGCCGGCCGCTTCCCAGCAGCGGCAACACCTCCGGGCTCTGCGCAGGGCAGGGGCACAGACGGGCAGCGCACCCGGCTGCGGACAGCGGCGGTTGGGGCGGGAGGATGGACACCGGCCCGCCAGGTACGGCCCCGCGGGATGCCAAAGTTGCCGCCGGGCCCCGGCGAAGTTGTCGAGGCGCGGCCCGTCCCAGCGCCCCTCGCCCGCCCCCCTTCCCGCGGCCCGGGCACCGGCACCGCCCCCGCGGGTCGGCGCAGGCGTCGCGGCGGGGCCGGCGGGACGGGAGGGTGGGTGCGGGCGGCCGCGGCGGAGCGGGGCGGGGCGGAGCGGAGCCGAGTGGAGCGGGAGGCTGCCCGGCCGCCGCCGCCTCTCATGCCTTCACGGCAACAAAGAACGCGCTGAGCGGCGGGCGGAGGCGCCGGGCCCCTGGCTGTACCCCGCCAGTGCCGGCGCGGAGGGCATCGGGAGACGATGGCGAGGAAGGGCGAAGCCTCCGCTCATCTCTACGGTGAGCGCGGGGCACGGCGGGGCGAGCGCCGGTGCTGGGGCGGGGGCGGCCGGCGCCTGTGCCGCCCTCCGGCCTGTTTACAGCGCGGATCCGCCCGACGGGCAGCGGCGGCCAGAGCCGGCCGGAGTTTGCTTCCCTCGGCGAATGCGGGGGGGGCACAGGGTCCCCCGTGTCGGAGGGAGCCCCCGGGACGCCGGAGCACCTCACCCGGCCCCGAGCAGGCAGGACGGTCGGTTCGGGGAGGGGGCCGGTGGGTGTAGGGATGGGGGCGGGCAGGGCTGGAGCTTCTGCCGCCGCCGCCGCCGCCTCCGCCGCGGGAGCAGGTGCGTTGTGGCCGCTTTGTCCGCGTACTGGGGCGGAGCGGAGCCGGGGCCGGGCGGCAGGTGCGCGGTCTGGGCCGGGCCGCGGGGTGGTGTGCGGGGCCGTGGGGTGCGCGGGGCGATGTGCGGGGCCGGGGGCCGCCGGGCCGGAGGCGGAGCCCGTGGGGCTGTGGTACCTGCGGGCTGCTGGTGTTTGGGGCGCGGGCAGCGGCAGCTCCCGGGGGCAGCGCCCTGGCTGGTCCTGCCAGCCGACCCCCGGGAAGGTCACCGGGGGCAGAACTTCGTCTGGGTGTCGGGCTCTGCTTTAACTGCTCCTTGGAAGGTGATGTATTTGCGACAGGGGACACGGCGTTTGCAGAGCCTCTTAGCCTGTTTGAAGGTGTTGCTACAAAATCGATTTCCTCTTCCAGTGTGCGCGAGATTTCCATGGCAAAACAAACGTGCAGAATGAACAAACCCCCTTAAAACGAGGCTGCAGCTCCGGGAGCCCCGAAGGCCTCCTGCGATGGGCCGAGTTACACAAATGGCTAAACATGGTTTGGTAAAGCAGCCTTTACCTCGCTACCACAGGCGTGCTGTGTGACATATTTACACCTCTGAAAATCCTGTTTTCTAATTCACTGCCATGGTCTGAACCTTGATCTGACTAAAGGGAAATCCATGGCTTGTGCTCCTTCAAAAAAAGAAAATGGGGAAAAAAAACCGTTAGGGAGGGAAAACAAGCCACAGAGAAAGTGTTTCAAAGGTGGAATTAAGTTGGTGAGTCTGAAATCATTTAACTTACGAGAGAACCTATTTCTACTCCTGTGGAATTCAAATGGTTTTGCAGGTTACTGCAGAGCCAGAGTAGGCCTAGGGCCATAGATATTCAGCACTGATGTAGAAAAAGGTGTGGAAGTATTATTCTGAAAGAAGAGCAGGAACACAGTATTCAGGAAGGGGAAAATACCTTTTGAATAGAGTTCAGTAAGTGCTATGTATACTTCCTTGCTTGTCATTTGTAAGCAAGAACACTCTGTTAAGAAAGTCATAACAGGAGATCCCAAGTGTTGTATTATCATCATAAAACAATTTTTAAACTTCATTGTCAAAGCATGTTCCAAGGGTAAGAAAGGGTGATTTTTTTTATTCAAATTCAGGGAGGAGGGTGATGTTTTGAAGAATTATTCTGACTTGAATTTTTGCTATTTGAGCTGTTTCATGTGTGTGTTTACTTCTTTTTATCTCACTTGCACGTGTGGATTTTGTTAGTGGTAGTGTGTATCATGTTACATTTGCAGAAATCTTGAGCAATTGCTCTAGTCTTGCATTGGGAAGCAAAGTTCTTTCCCCTATCAGATCACATAAGGATTTACAAAACAGAAAGTGCAGCATATATAATATGATTTTCCTTTCAAATTATATTGCTGTAACAGTTATTCTCTTGACTATGTTATCTTTGCCAGTAACAGTTTATTTTTTAGCCTGCAGGTATATTTTTCAGAACTATAGATGTCCTAAACTACTCTTCTTAGAGTCTCGAGGATTCCTCAGGGTTTCAGCATTTATAAATAGCAAAGGCAAATTCTTCTCAAAGTTTTGGTCTTTTAACTTGTGTCGTCAGTCTGATTCTTTACAATAGATGGGTCAAATGGTTGACAGGTGGGATCTTTATTTTTCAACCAAAGTATTACTTTTCTTTCATGTGACCACAGTATTAAGTGCTGTCATGTGACTGTTGAAATCTATGGTAAAATTAATTTTTACATCATCGCAGAATCAGACCCTTAGCAGTGATTGTGCAATAAGCAATTTCCTGTAGCAGTGAACTGCAGTTCAGTTGTTACCTTACGAATGCACACTGAAGGCCAGATGGATGATGACATCTTTAAAAAAAAACTTTTATCACTGTTTTAAGGAACACTGATAAGTATATGAAGTGCCCAATTTTATTGCTCCCAACTCAAATGCATCTAGCTTTTTTGTATCTGCATGTTTAGATACTCTTCAGGAAGAACTGCTTACCTATGATTTCTTTTCCCAGTAATGGGTGCAATCAAAATTTGAGTCTATAATTGGCATTCCTAGTTACTCCTATGAAGTGATCATGTCACGTTTCTCCTAAGAAGGATTCTACCTGTTTATCCCCAACCCAAGTTGGGGAAGTTCTTCTGTTTCCCTTGGGAGAGCTTTTGAGGAACTATGAAACTTCCTATCAAGATGGTGTTTCTTGTCATTTGGCCTGCATTTGACTTTCTTAATTTTCTCCAGTTACACATATGTACCATGCAGGAAGGACCTCCTGAATCTAAGGAAAATGGGCTGTTTAACCACAGCAGTGTCATATGATATGGAAGCCTGTGACACTACTGCAGATAAAGCCTCCTTATCTCCTTCTGGTAAATCTTTGTGTGTCATGTTATGTAGTTCATTTTGCCTTCTGAG
Source organism: Myiotriccus ornatus (assembly GCA_036023395.1). Taxonomy (NCBI): domain Eukaryota; kingdom Metazoa; phylum Chordata; class Aves; order Passeriformes; family Tyrannidae; genus Myiotriccus; species Myiotriccus ornatus. Next base: position 29,001 of record JAYRBT010000005.1, read on the forward strand.
GTTCGGCTTTCATACCAGTGGGGTATGTTCATATCAAAAATGAAACTCAATTTATCACTTTATTAATATTTTAATATACTCAGAAGTGTTGGAAGTAGGTGAAACTCATCGTCACATTCAGGTGGCTTAAACCTTTCTTCCTCTGACATAAATTTGGCCCACTTTATTTAGGCTTTGCAGAACATGTTTTAGGTGGGATAAATCATTTACTCCTTAAGCACATCTGCTGAACCTAGGTATAGAGCTTCAGCCATGCCAGATTTTGCTAACATCCTAGTTTTACATAAAACAGTTCACTGTGGAATTAATGTAGGGGCCTGGGGACAAAAACAGAGAGAGAATTTTAAAAGCAGCACTTTGTAGTATGTTCCCTGTTGGTTTTTATTGCAGATAGGTCTCTGAGTGAAAACTTCCTCTCTTACTTAGTACGCTGCTTCATCTTTTGCCTGATTCTGTGATAATGCCCTCCACAACATCCTTGTCCCAAGAGTTACAGTCAATGGTTCAGTGTCCCAGTGGAAACCAGTAATGAGTGGTGTTTGTACTGAAACCACTGCTACTTAGTATCAACAAAATAGAGGGATCAAGTGTACCCTCAGCAAGTTTGCGGATGACACCAAGGTGAGTGGTGCAGTCACTACTCTGAAAGGAAGGGATGCCATACAGGGGGGCCATGACAGGTTTGAGGACCTTCAAGCTTCTTGAAGACAAGTAAGGCCAAGTGCAAGGTCTTACACCTGGGTCAGAGCAATCCCCGCTACCAACACAAGGTAGGGGCTGAATGGTTTGAGAACTGCCCTGCAGAGAAGGACATGGGGTTACTGATGGATGAAAAATTGGGCATGACCTGGCAATGTGCACTCAAGCCTGGAAAACCAGTTGTGTCCTGGTCATCAAAAGAGTTGTGACAGCAGGTTGAGGGAGGTAATTCTGCCCCTTCACTCCGCTCTGGTGAGACCCCACCTGAAGGTACTGCATCTATTTCCAGCATTCCCAACACAAAAAAGACACGAATCAGTTGGAGCAGGTCCAGAGGGGGCCCATGAAGATGATTAGACGACTGGAGGACCCCTCCTATGAGGAAGGACTGAAAGAGTTGGGATTGTTCAGCTTGGAGAAGAGAAGGCTCCATGGAGATGTTACTGCAGCTTTTCAATATATAAGGGGTCTTTATAAGAAAGGTGGAGATTATTTTTTTTTTTTAATCTGAGGCTTCTATTGACAAGACAAGGGGCAATGTTTTTTAAGTGAAAGAGGATTTAATTTGGACATAAGGAAGAATTTTTTTACCATGAGGGTGATTAGATGCTGGCACAAATTGCCCAGAGAAGCTGTGGCTACTCCATCCCTAGAAGTGTTCATGGCCAGGTTGGATGGGGCTTGGAGCAATCTGGAAAGTGTCCCTGCCTATGGCAGGGGGTTGGAATGAGGTAAGCTTTAAGGCCCTTCCAACCCAAGCCATTCTGTGATTCTATGAAAATATGAAAAGTACCACATAGCAGAAATGGTTTGGTCAGTAAATGAATAGGAAATAAAACTGATAGGATTCAGTCAATACTATTTTTGCTCACCTGGTGGTCTAGTGCTCCTTTGTATTTCTTGAGCCAAAGTAATTACTCCAGTTTCCGGTCCAGTTAAGATTATCTAGAGTATCTGAAAGCATCCAGGCTCTAATTTGTTATCCTTTAGCACTTGAGTGTTGTACATCTTCTGGCTTATTGACTTAAGCCAAGCCATTCTTGGGAGTAAGGTGTTGTTCAGCTGTGAACAAGGACGACGCAGGCAGAACATCTGTAGATAAGGAGATTAATGTAACTGTTACACATAGTTATACACTATCGAGTTGATTATTTATTGCTGAATGGTATAACTTCATTGAACATTACCTAGAAAGAAATTGTTTAATAGGCCAGGCTTCTTGGTGGCTAATTAAACTTGGTTATATGTTTTAACAAGCAGGATACTAATACATAGCTGGGGGGGGAGTTCTACTACTATCCCACGTCTGTACAGTATATTATTATCCAGTCTTGCATCTCTGCTTCTCAAAGTCTCTCTTGTCGTACCAGGCCCATATTTCTCTATATTGTGTCCTTACATTAGAGTAATAAATATCTCATTCTGCACAGGCTAATTAGTTGTTACTGTTATCTGATAAGCGAAAAATAAATTAGCCATAATCACCTGGTCAGAAGAAAAATTGCTGTTACAGTTGAATCAAAACACATACAAACTTGGACGTAATTTAGTAAATTCAGTATTTCACTCTGCATTCACTCCTGAAATGTAAAAGCACATTGCATTCACAGTTGCTTAACTGTATTTACTGTTTGTGTTTCCTATTGCTAGTGCCTGGCTCAGAGGCAGTCAGATTTACAAAATCTGCTGATGTGATTCCCTAGCATCTGGGTATTGTGTCAGGGAGACAGTGTCTCATTAATGTCTATTAGCCTAATAAAATCATACAGGAGCATCCTGCAGGATGGTGTAAATTACATTGACTTAGGACTGTTAAAGCACATAAACATAAGAGCTCTCCTGTGAGGTTAGGAACTAGGTGTGTTTTGTGAACTACAACACTTATTTGTTTAATACAGTGAAGATAAACACACACCCAAATTTGTCAACAATCTTGTTTTGTTACACTAAAGGCTAAGGAAAATGCGATGGCTGTGCATTTGACAACATATATGTGAACCTAGACAGTTAGATTTTCATATATGGTCTTTTCCTGCTGAACTTGTACTAGTTTCTTCGGGACTCTGAAGAAGGCGTTTCAGTCAGTTTGAGGAAGCAGTGAAGAAGTACCCAAGAAATCATGGACAAAGGCTAACAGAATAGCCTTTCAAAGTTCTTTCCACTTTTATTTTCTGTGAGCGCTCTTGGGAGGTGGTGTGATGCAGAGAACTCAAAGTCCCTGAAGGTGGTGGGAAAGTGGTGACAAGTCTAATAAATAATTACTGGGAAAAAATAAGTATTGTAAACCTGTGTTTTATTTTTGCTAGGAAAGGAAATAAATGCCTGGCAGCCATTAGAGTTAGATGGATGTCTTAGATATATAATTTTTCTTAAGCAACTAAGACTGAGACATAAGCAACAGTGACTGAGTATAATTTTTGACAAAAGACCTGTGCATCTTAAACTTTATCTCAGTGTTTCTGTTTTTTTGTCTTTTCAAATTGTTCAGTCTAAATTTGTTGGTACTAAGCTTTTATGATCCTGGAATTCCAGTCTCTGGAATTCACGTCTCTCCAGGTGTAGATACAAATAGCTTTATACATTTCATTCTGAGTAATAGAGCTGCAATTCATATGAAACATAAAGGGTGGGGTTTTCTTCTTATCACAGTAATCTGCTGTGGCACTTGGAAGCCGCTGGGCTGCTGTAAGAACCCATAAATAAAAGTAACCAGGAGGAAATCTCTCTGACCTGTGGGATAACCCCCTGGAGCCTACTACTGATGTAGAAGTTCAGTACTGTCCATGTGCCCATACAAATTATGAGGAACTTTTCACAGGGAGGGATGGAGTCCATCTGACTGTTTCTTTCAACTGAGGAATACTTGCAGGTTTCCAGGCTCATTCCATGTAAGTGAAATCATCCTTTCCCTCCTAGACTGTGCTGAAGAAAGCTGCAGCAAGTGACTACTCCTTGAGGGTGCTCTGTTGAGCAGTCAGGTTGAAGTCAAAGCTCTTCTGTTTTACTGAAACCTGAAACAATGCCAGTGATTGACCTCTGACAGCTGCCAATACAAGGAAGTTTTGCCTAAAGGGATCCTCTCCCTAAGAGGACCACTGACTAAGGTTCCCAAAAGATAGTTTGCTGGGTTACTTCTCTCGCAGGAAGTCCTATAGTTGCACCTGTTTTTAACCAGTAGATAATCTGTTAAATATATGACTTAGTGTATGCTTCATTTGTGCCTTAGGCGCATGTTTCACCCAGAAAGAGGAGGTCTAACATGGGTGGGCCAGGATATCTCTTCTGCACAACTGATTATATGTAGAAGGAAGTGAGTATCTATTGCATGCAGAGCATCTAGACTTGTACCAGCTGATGGACCATGAAATCTGGTAGTAGAATAGTGTTTATTGTACACATAATCAGTGTACTTTGAAATAAATGAATATTCTGAATAATACCTCTGGTACTTATTATATAAGATTATTTGTACTGGATGTTAGAGTAAAATTATCTGTTTTTTTCTCATCACTTGTATTTTTCTACAAGAATTAGAATTTCTTGGATGTGATCAGGTTGCTAAAAACTAGCTAAGTGTAGCAAAATATGGTATTTATTTTTAGATTCCCTCCACAGAAGAATAATAAATAGTTTCTATACTGTTGCTTTGCTTTCTCTGACAAAAGGGAGTGAGCTGTATCTGTGAATACCCCTTTTTGTTGGTTTCACTACAATGCAATATCTGTGCTAGCATCTAGGCAACTGCTGTAAACAGGGAAATGATGTGCCTGTGACCGGTACTCTTGAACTCTTGTAGTATTTACTCGCATTAGTAATTTAAAGGTTGAGTAGGATTTATGAGATAATAAAGTGCTTTCATGCATATGGGTTTAGGTAAATATGTATATAATATGTACAGATATATATTTCCTTGTTAGCCTTTTTCTGCATCTGTCCAGGTCCCTGCTACATCTAGAAAAAGTATCACTAGCAGAAGTATTATAACTAGGAATACATAATTTCATCTGCAAAGCAAGTAACATCATGTGTGCATACACTGTGTTTCTGTTTATATAGTTCATGCAGAGCAGATCCATGCTAATTTATGCCGATGGGCTCTCCAGAAATGACCGAGTATTGTGGCAAGAGCCATTGTCACATCAGTCCACAAACTTGAGGCCAGCAACTCTTGTGGGTCTCCAGCTTGAGGGAAAACATCCATCTCAGCAGCTGTCTGGAAGCTTATTTTGGAATTGTAGAGAAAATAATAAAAAGAGCTCAGCTACTGGAAGCTGCTGACTTTTTCTTCTGATCCCTTCATAATGAAAGATTTTCCTTTCAACTGAGGAAATCAAAAATCTGTAGGTAGTGAATGAGTGGTTTGGGATACTGACAAGCAGAATAGGGAGAGAAATCAATGAAAGTTTCTTAACAAAGTGAAACTAACCCCAAATTGAGTGAATCTGTAAATGGGGATAGTAAACAAGTAAACACAAGTCTGCTAGAATTCTGAGCCAATAGCTCTCAATGACGTTGTATAGCACACCTGGAAGTGTGGCAGAAGGAAATAAACACCCCAGCTGCCAAGAGCTCTTTTCCCTGTTATGTGTAACTACTGTAACCGGTGCCTGAAAAAAGATATATGAGAAAACCTGTGAATGTTGTTTATTTATGCTCTGTTTTACTCAAAGGACTAAGAAATATATAATAATAAAGGACAGCACAACAAAGGAGCAATCTGGGGAAGTGTTTCTTTTCTCCTTGCAGAGTGACTTCTGGGGGATGTGGATGGTCCATTATTGTGGGGTTTTTTCACCTGTTTTTTGACTTGTTTTAAGCTGTTGTGTCGGTTCAATTAGTGGGATCAGTTAGTGATAATATGACACTCAATGTGGGAATGAAAAATCATTAGATTTGACTAATCCTAATGGGCATGCACTAAACTGTTTTCTCTAACCATTTCCTGTCATATTTAAGGGCAAAGTATCATAGTTATATGTCTGTACCAAAGCTTTCTCTTTACCATCTTTAAAAGGCACCTTGCAGTGAATTTGCTTTAAGGTATTGAACTTGCCTGTATTGAATCTACCTGTAAGATAATAAGTCAAAGTTGTCCAAATAAACAAGGACAATCTAATGGCAGTGGTCTTTAATATAGACTGCTATGTATTTTAAAGATTCTCTGGTTTACAGGTGAAATTCTGCTCCTAGCCTGCATAGTAAGTGAAACTGGAAGAGGAAATGGGTTCTGTACTCGCTGTGCAAGCCCGAGAACCTTTCTGGAGCACTGTTGGAAGAGCTGGACTGTAGTCTATGTAGCTGTGCTTTTTTGGCCCTTTCAAACATGTTTGCACTGTGCTGTCCTGTCAGCTCATCCTCTCACACAGACCTGATGAGCACTGCAGACCCTTAGGATAGCTGGGCACTATCTTAAAACATATTTTCTTGATGTTAGTGCACTTGAGTTTTGATATCAGTCATGATTAGTGTAATAAAGGGCAAAGCTGTATGTGTCACTGCTCTCCCTTGCTTTGTCACTGAAGGATACTGTCTTGTGTATGACTTCCTCTTACAGCTGCAGTTGGTTTGCTTTTCACTTGTGTCCTCACCTTTCCTTTTTCAAAGATGGATGAAAGCTAAATATTTGGTTAGAAGATTAAATTTCGTCCTTACATTTTTGTGGGCTATGTTTACATTTGATGACAACTAGATATAACATTGTCTTTCTCTGCTGCTTTAGCTGCTCTACAAAAGCTACAGCAAGTTACATTGTGGTTACTCACGGGTTCCTCCTTGTAATAGGTAATAAAAGCAAAGGTGGATAATTTGCTAATTAAATTATATTTGTAATGTTAGTAGTTGGTTTGGA
>JAYRBT010000005.1:35647-105981 GCA_036023395.1 Myiotriccus ornatus
CGCTGATTTGCTTCTTTGCCTTTAATAAATTTCTATTTTATATTTTCAAAAGATTTCTGGTCTTTTGACTATAACACTCCTGACCAGTTGACACAATTCCTCAACCGAATGCTGCTGATGTTACTAGTGTAGATGCTTCTAAATAACTGTGAGATTGCTGCAAGGATAAAGAAAGTTTATGCAAGTTATTAGTATTTATGTCAAGTCCTTGTACTATAGCTGTTGTCATTGTAGGCGTCTATTTTGACATCTGTGACTGCTGCATCTGGAGTGTCTGCTTTGTCTTTCGTTATTGTCTGTCTCTCTGTTCTATTGATCTGTCTTTTTGTTACAAAATAAGTTTTGTTTGGAAGTACAATTTTAGTTTGTTACTCCTTCATTGTTTTCATCTTTTTTAGAGGAATTTTATGAATTTTCCTCTCCATACTCACTGTATTGGTTTCAGCTCTACAGATCTGACCTACAGCAAAATAAACACGAGTGAAGGGCAAGGAATTTGACACTTTCTTCTGTGTTACACCTGCATTGTCTTTCACCATCAGATCTTTTTTTTCTTTTTTTTTAGGGTAATTGCAAATTGCCAAAACATAATTGTATTTAGAACACAAGATTTCTATCAGGGTGAATTTGTACTTGACTTCCAGCTTGAATTCTCTGTAATGCATGATGGTCCCCTGTAGGAAACGTACTATTTTCTTTTGGCAATGCCTTAGTAGTGATAAACGTTGATCAAGAAGTCGTTGGGGGTGATTTTGTTTATTTGTTCTGCATCTTTCATAAAACTAGGTAGAAAGCACTTTGCAGCAGATTTTCTATACAGCTGGAAGTTGTTTGCAAATCTTTTGCAAATCTTCGCTGACTTAACATGCTGAATCTGTAATAAAGAAACATTTTGGCTATGAGAAAATCTTCCTCTGGAAGTACTGAAGAAGAGGACCGTTGTCATGGGCTATCACATTAGAAAAAGATGAGGAAATATGTGGTAAAGGAAGTGTCTTGTTTTCGTCAGGTAGGTTTTAAGGACACGTGTGTTGCTCAAGATGAGAAACCCTAGAATGTTTGAGAAGTTGTTCACACTTCAGGACCGTTTTCCAGTAGCACTCAAAGCAATTTTAAGTGTAATTTTATGGATACTACTCTGACAAAGTCTCTGAGTATCCCAGAAATGATAGGTCTTAACACCTAATGAACAAGCTCTGTTTGACTTGATGTATTTATTCCTGGTGATGCACTGTGCCAAACAATTGAAATGCTTCTAACACTGGCTGTTACCAGTAGGATGGAATGTGCACTGTGGGACAGATTTTTGCTTGAATTCTCTAGTGAGTGGGAAGTATTTAAAGGGGGGTTGGAATCCAGTGCCATTTTTTATTTTTTTTTTTTTAATTTAAGTCTGAGTGATGGTTTTTATATGTGTTGTGAAAATACACAATTGCTTCAGTGTTCCAGCAAAAGTTGGATAGCAATTAAATTAAGGTGTAGCAGAGTAGATATCCAAATCACAGACAGGAAAATGGGGACCATGTCTTGACACAAAATAATCAGCAAAACACAAAGCTGCAAGTGTTTTGCAAGACTCTAAAGGTCACTGGCAAACTGATTTAATTTTCATATTTCCAGATTTCTGAGAGCAGTAGTTCACCACTCAATCAGTTTTTGACTTTTTTTTTCTAGTCTGTAGTGAAGCAGGAGGAGAGACTAAGGATAGTTACTGGTATGTCTGAAGAAGCCTGGGATTGAAAGGCACTGGCTTCCATCCTTAAAATAAAATAGTAACTTGTAACTGCAGCGTTCTGGCATGTGACCTTAGAAAGTCAGTCTTCTGTGCTGTAGTACTCCCAACTTGTCTCATTTAATCTATATTAGTCCTTCCAGTTTTTATAGAAGCTTTGATCAGGTTTAGTGTTTGAGATCTCTCACTGAAAGTGCTCTAAGAGGAAGACCATTTATTACCCTCCACTTCATCTATTAATAAGAAGAAAATACATGGTTGTGGTTCAGGTAATTTTTTTTTTCCTTCAGACAAGTTCCTTAGTGCATTTCCTGATGCATTCAGGATATATATGTACTACCATCTTAAACTGCATTTTGTCAGTATATGCTCTTTATCTATATGGTTCTGTCTTCATAAGCATTCAGAAATTGTTTCATTAGTGTATTATCCGGAAATTAAAATCAAGTAATAACATATTGTAACTATCAAATTCTCATTTATACACAGTTTACTAGGATTATAGTTTGACTTATTTGGATTCAGTTGGTGGGAATATACTGTTCAGTTAGAAAATGTTTAGGTGCATTAAAAGAAATTATTACTGATGGTTAAGATTCAAAAAATAATTCTTTGTAAGTCATAATATGAATTGTATCTTGAAAACATTCTTGGCTTTGAACTTCTTTCAGTTCACACTGTTCTTAGTTACAAAATTGCTGTGCTTTAGATTAAAAAATTTGATTCAGAAATTGATTTTGTGAATAGTTTATTCCATTTTTCAGCTGTCAAGGTAACTGAAGTCCAATTTTGACTTAATGCCCTTAGGTTGCCTACTAAATATAACTTGTGGTAGAGTTGTCTTTAGTTGAAGGACACATGAATAAATCTGGTACTGTTCTTGCACACCTGATTTGGCTTGTAAACTCTCCTACACTTAAATTACAGTTTCTTCTTCAACATATCCTACTGCATCATCTCATTCCTGTCTCCTTTCCCTACCTGATTAGGTGTTTCCATTTCCACTTGCTCTGAAGTTCACCCATCTATTTTTTTTTTATTTCCTTCCTTTTCCCCTCCCTCCAGAATATTTTTTGTTCTACCTAATCATTAATCAAGCTCCATTAATTGCAGTTTAGATGAAGATTTGGTATTGCATCTTCTAAGCCAAAGAACAAACATTGCCACTGCTGCATTGACAGGGAAGGAAGTCTGGAAAGCTGAAAACATTAGAATTCTAGAACATTTGATCAGTCCTGTTTTAAGTGCAGTAAGATTTTAAAAACAAACAAAAACGTGCACCAAACCAAAAAACCACAATCCTGCCATCCTGGGAGCAGCACTCATGAGAAGAGCAATGTGGGTATTACACAAACCATGGATTTTCTTAGCAATAACATTAGTCTTGTTTAGGTGACTGGGGAATCTGAATGAACAAACATTTGTAATTGTTTCACAGTGTAAAATTTTACTACTGGCAGCATGAATTATACCTTTCCTGAAAGCTGCTGACAATCTAGCTTCCTAAGGCTTAGCCTCATTTTGCGCATAGAAGTTGTGCTCAGGTGGACTTTGAGGGCCACAAATATTGTCCAAAATTTCTGGATGCCTTATAGCTGGATACTTCTGCCCTCTGTGTTCCAATTCAGAAATCCTGAACGTAAGCCCAGCTTCATACATTCTTCCCAGCACTGTGATGATGGAGCACATAGGGACAGGTAATGGGAATCATGTTTGTATTGTGATCCAATTGTATATTGCACCTTCTGTATGGTGCTTGTGTTGTGATTTCCATACATGTCTGTATCACTCTGCTAAAGCCATGGTATGGCAAATATATTCAAGTAAATAAACTTGATATTAAACATTAAACCCTCCAGGTATGGAATATCTCAAGTAACCTAGTCAGAGAGTAGAAAACTCTGACACTAATGGAATCGTGATATCCCATAAGTGAAAAAAATACCCTCTATTCAATGGCTGAGTTTAAACCCGTGTTATTTGCTGCAAGCTACATATTCTTCAGAAAAATTGCAGTCTTACTTGAGTTACAGACATGAGGTTTTCTTTCAAGTAAATTCAAAATACACATTATTAAAGGCTACTATTAGCCTGAAATCTACGGTAACTATAAATGAGAAGGATTCTCCTCAGGTTGTCTGCTGTTAAAAAAAAATCACAAAATCTTAAAACCTAGTTAACCTTCATAGCCACATTCAAAAATATTAATAATTTTCTTGCAGTTGTAGTTCTGTAGATTTTTAAAGGTTCATACCAGTTTTGTTTTGGAATGTTCTAAAACAGAATATTTACTATTCAGCATTGACCTGAACTGGACATTAAAACAATAACCTTTTTATGTGAAATAGCTGTAATATGATGCTTTATTTATAAATATTTTAAAGAGCTCAGCTTTTCCTCTTGTGAGAAAAAAACGAGTTACAGCTTTTAAATTTGTTTGTTAAAAGTTAAGATATTTTTGTGATTGTACAATTTAGCTTATCAATAAACAACAGTCTTCAAACAGGTGATTTAATTAAAGTTAATATTTGCCTTGCACATGTCTGTTGTGATTTATTATTTTAATACTTCTGGAGCAAATGCCTTTTTTTTTTCAACTAAGACTTGTGGTAAGACTTGCAGCTCCCGTTGATTCTATTAACCCCTCATTTCAGATATAAAATGCAACATCTTAGTGATTGTGCTGTTACCCCTCATTTCCATGGATACACCCTTTGAATGCAGGTCTAAGTAATGAACAGCAGCCTCAAGTAATCTGTCCCCTGAAAGAACTAAGAACATTGCAGGGTACATGTGTTGTACTGGCATTTCTAACACGTTTAAACTGAGGTAATTTCTCTGAACTGTGAGGTCAGACTAATATGTGTTAACCTGGGAGTTTGGTGAAGCATCAGAGATGTTATCTAAACCTGGAGGGACGATCTGTAAGTGTTTGCAACCATTGTAAATTGTTAAGTTGGTTCCCCAGAGCCGATAGGATCAGTCTGACCTTCAGATTCTGTTTGTGTTGCTTCTGTCAGTTGCTGCTCAGGGTCTGACAGTTTATAGGAACAGCTTTCTGTGTGCCCCTCTAGAGATGAAAGACTGGTCTTAGCAGTACTTCTAACAGTCCTAAATTAGGACAATGTACTTGGCTAATTAATGAATGTCTTCGATGGTCAAAACTATTCACATGCATCTCGCTTGCTAATAAAATTAGGTAAAATGAGTATTAAATCTTATTCAGACACTGAATGTCTTGCTGATATCACTAATGCATAAGTAAATATTCCTGTAGGGAAATGTAGTTGGAAAGGCATAGAACAATGGGAAGCAAGAAACTTTCCTGAGGAGAAATAAAGGAAAACAGCTTGCCTGAGCATTGGATACTTCATAGCTGGCTGACTGTAGAACTGTCTGCAGTGCTGTCATGGTTCAGAATTTATGAGACTTAATTATGAAGGTGTTCTGCAAAGATCTCAGAAGAGCTTACCACTGTAAAATGTCAACAGGGTGGTTCCCATGTGAGGATGTTCTGGCTAGTAGGCCAAGGAAAGTCCTGAATAAAATATTTACTTTTTTTTTTTTTCTGGCTGAGAGCTGTTTAGTATAAACTCAGTATTCTGAGATTGGAAACCAAGCCTCTCCTAGCAGGCAAGAGAACCTGTCAACCAGTCCAGTTTTCCTCTTGGCTTATTGACTGTGATCACACAACTTTTCCATTGCTGTCTGTGTGGTCTGCTTGTAACAGGATCCCTCAAGTCTACTTTTTTATTTTAGGCCCCTAATTCAGTTTATAGATCTCTTTTCACCTTAGGCCAGCCTACTGGTTACTACAGTAGAGAAAACCTTTCAGAAAATAGTAAGAGGCCAGTCAAGAAGCTTATGATACTTATCTTTGGCATCTGTTTCTCTAGCATAAGGTCTGCTATTTAAAACATGAGAGAAATTCAAGATTTTCTGCTATTTTCAGTGCAAATGTTTGCAGCTTTTCTTGGAATTGCTGTAGTAATTGCTACACAAATTTAAGTTGCTCTTTAAGAACTCCATCTGTCTTTAAAAAAAAAATAAAACAAAACACAAACCAAACCAGAAGATAGAATTTAGAAGCAGTAGAGAGAGATGCATTTCTGAACCATAATTTCAGACTAGTTCAAGTCTCATTCACATTACAGGAAAGACTAACATGGATCCTTTCCTCTGGAACCCATAGAGATACCTGTCCTTTTAAGTGAACAAGATATAAAAGATTTACAAGATTTAGAATCTTAACTTTCGAATTCATAACGATGAATTATACCCAGGAAAGGAATGTATATAAAAATGAATACTTTCTATAACATAACATAACAGTCCTCTTTTTTTCTTTTTTTTCCCCAAACGTGTTTGATTAATCTCTCTGCCAATACAGGGTTGTTTCTGCAGAATAGCTCTCTGTTTTCAAATTAGTTTGTGGTTACCTTACGTAATTTACAATATTGTTTGAATGCTGATTTTACTCTTTGCAGTTATTTTTTGTGATAGGCAGCCAAACAGATTGTCTCTTGACTGGCCAAATGTTTTGGGAGATATGAAGAGCTGCTTTTGTTTTAATGGGCTATGGTACAGTGTAAATTACACCAATTCAGTGGAGACTAGGCTAATACTATTGCTTACTGAGATACGTAATTACTGCTGTGCATTCTAAGGTATAGCAGGCAAATTTAGAATGCTGTAGTCCCTTTATTTGATTGGTCTTCCTGTACCTCTTAACAGAACAGTCATTTCTGCTCAACTAGAAAGGAAGCATGTAGTCTGCTACCTAAATCTAGGTGCCAAAAGTGTTATTATGCAGTAATACATGGACACGTCACCCTGGAGTGTTAAAATCTTGCATTTCAGAGTCACAGTGAAGAAAATACTTCCAATTACAATTGGAAATCTATAAATGTGTATGCTTACAGACACTCAGAGGAGCAAATAGTAGGTAAAATACAATATGATACAATTGCAAAATTGCCAGTTAATGGGGGGAGGTTAGCTTCTCCAGAGATTTGGAATATTTAGCAAGTGCTGATAATAATGTATTTCGCATTTATACATAATATAGTACAGATATAGTGTCTTTCTCTTTAGTTTGCTTTTTTTAATAAAGATGAGTAGATTACCAGAATGTAAGGGAAAAGTAGGGTATAAGCATACACTTTGCACACTGGCACTTCAGTTTTGCAGTACTTCTTTGTTTGCATCAAAACCAGAGACTCATCAGAATGAATACTGTGGTGGTGTGGTTCTCTGTAGAAGGCAAATTCAAACTGCAGACCATAAAATTTATGATGATGTGCAATTCCCTCAAGGTCTCACGAGGTTAGGTTAGTGTAGTACGGTAATGCACGCTGTAGGCTCAGCCGTAATTTAAGCACAGTATCTATAGGCCATAAAAAGAGCGCTGGGACCTGCCCTGGCTGCAAGTACATGCGTCCTGAGGGCATTCTCTGAGTTTACGATTGGGAAAGGCAGAGCAGAATTCTTCATGGCACCAGTAACAAGAGTTACTTGCCGCAGAAACCTTATTGCTGTAAACTTCCGTGTAAGCGAGCACAGTAACAGCACCTTCATGGCTAAATGTTGGGCGGATGTGCTTTCAGCCCCCTCTTTGGTATCTGTGTATTAGCAACTGACTTCATACGTGGCAGAGAAAAGTCTAAGTAACCTGGGTATTAATGTGCGCCCCTTTAAATACAGTTTTAATGGGGACATGTAACAACAGCAACAGTAACAATGTAGCATTTATTGTTTATTACTAGTATAATATTTCTTGACTGTACTTTTCAGTGCCAGATACTCCTTACAGAAAAAGCATTGGAGTTGATTCAGCAACAAAACTGTAATGCTAAAGGCTCAAGTTTCAGGATTTATTTTGCTTCCAATTCCTAGGATTTCAGTTTTCACAGGGTATTACAACCTCGTTACTTATAAGAGCAGAAACTCTAGTTTCTACTTATAATCTATGTGATTATTAATATTTACCAAGGATAAGATACCGATTTATAGGAATAAGTTGAAGATTTAAATAGAGACTAACTTTTAGGCATCTGGGCCTAATATCAAGCATTTTAAGCTGAGAGTACCGGAGCTTCCAGTCAGCAAGTTCTTATTTACATTATGATTTCACTGCTTACTGTTGTTCTTAAAATGTTAAGGTACATCTGCAGTCATAATGCTGAGCCTGGGACTATAAAATACTCCTTTTTTTTGGTGACTTTTTGTAAGGAGGTGAGGCTTGTTTTACTTCTGAGATTGGGAAGGAATTTTCTGATCTTTCATCAGAGTAAACCAGATTTTATTTATATGGCTTCCATCTTGTAGTTTTTCACAACTCTCCTAAAAACTTTCTCAGTGTTGCCAAGATTAATATCTCTTCTGACAATCTCCCCAAGTCCCCCAGATCGTATTTTGTATTTTTGGTCTGGTTTTGATTTGTCTTTGAGATGTTTCTTCTACGCAAGTTGCTTATGAGTCTGCTAAATATTCATTTGTTAAACGTTCACATTAAATGTTCACATCCACAGTGGACTGTGATTTCTCCTTCCTTCTTCCCGCTCCCTCCAGCAGCTTTTGGTATCAATTATGTATAAAGTGTGAGTTGTATTCTGGAGTTGCTACAAAGTCTGTAAGCATTGTAGAAGTGTTCCTACAGGGAACCTTTTGTAACCATGTCTTCACTAATTCCACATACCTTATAGCTGATACACATCTAATAATTCATCTATATGGGTTTTACTCCTATAAACATTTCAGTCTAGACTGAGCATTCAGGACTGTTATTTATGCCAATGTGTCCGTGAATTTACATCCAGAATTATACTCCTCAGTTTTTTCTTCTAAATTGATACACCAACAGTTAATAGAAAGCAAGTTCTGAATTACATCACAAACTGGAAAATCTGCAAACCAGTTATAATAAACCTAGTTTTATACATAGAGTGTAGCATGTATTTTGCTGTTTAAATGGAGAGGGAATCTGAACCTCTTTAGACAGTAACTAGTGCTTTAGACAGTAACTTGACACCTGCTTCTGCAGGAACAGATTTTTTCATAGAAAGACTTTTCTTATAATGCACAGTGCTCTGTCTAGTATCATTGCAAGTTAGTCTGTGTGCAGGTTTGAGACTCACTGTGTATCAGTTTTTACAGATATGTAGCTGATGTGAAGTCCTCTTATATCCAAAATTATTCAGTTTTCAGATGACCATTCAAATTGTATTTTTTTTTGTCATAGCACCTAATAATGAGATATATGAAGACATTATTTTCTGTAACAAAAATCTGTTTTCTGTAACAACATCTCATTAATTGTGTATGTTGGAAATGCTGACAAGTTCTTTTGAGGAATAAAAACCTGTAACTAAATTTGGATTATTTATTTACTAATAGTCTTAATATCTAGGAATAGGACCTGGCTCAAAGAATGCAGACCAACTTGGAATAACATGTTGTGCCTTTAGAAGTCTATAGAAACAGAAAACATCAGTAGTCACAGTCCCCTTCTTTTGTCTAAGAACACATTCAGCTTTGTATAAAGTCAGGTTTTTGATTGCAGAGGACTTTTTTAATGGCAACAAAATAGAGAATATAGTGGAAGTCTGTTTTTATTAGTAAGTTGGAAAAACTTGGAATGAAGGGTCACTTCTGACCATTTTTAAGCAACTGTAAGGGATTGATTTGCTCAAATAAATTCTTAAATTACATCTGCCCGTGTTAATGTTTTGTGAATATATTCACTGTTCCGGATACACAGAGCCATTGTTAACACTTCTAAGACTGCAGAACACATCCTACAGTAAGTGACAGAAGTCTCAGAAATGAAGGCAAAATAAATGAATATGTGTCTGCCTCATAAAATAATGGATGTAGTTAACATAGCCTAACAAACTCTACTTGTAACTGCATATCTAATGGTTTAAAAACAACTGTGGAGAGCTGGTGCTTTGTTCATTATACCATACAGTGTGCTGTACAGAGACTGTACAGAACAGTAGGCATTCATAATGATGCATCTTGTATACAGTGTTATATAGACATAAATTTTGAGCTGTGTTAAAGCAGCAATAGTCACGACTCACCAAATCCCCATCTGAATAGTTTTCTTTATATAATTCTTTTTTTCGTCTCCTAAATAATGTCTCTACAAGGTGTGTAGCTATACAGAGAACAGCCAGTGAATTAGCAAATGCCTATTGATATGGCTTTTTAATCTTATCTGTTAGTCATTTTGTGGACAAACATATATGCCTAATTGTTCTAAAGCATAATCAGTTATTTTTGTATTCAAATATCATACCACATACCAGTAACCGAGTGCAAAATTCAGTCATGCACGTAGGCAGACTTTCACTGAAACTGCGGGTGCATGGTTCAAACAGTGCCCTTTGTAAAGGGAAAATAAAACATTTTCTAGGTTTTGGAAATGCTTTAAACCATCAACATACTTGTGATTTGTTAAATTGTCTAGCCTTATGTAGTGTAATTTGCCAGATGCTGTTCTGCATATATGAATCTATTGGTATTTCAGCAGTGTTTGGGTAAAACAACCTTTCAGGTTGTTGTGGAGGGTATTCTTCTAAGAGAAAATGTCTTAATAATGCCTGAATTTCTGCTGTGTCGTTCTTCGAGAAGAATTAATGAGTCACTCTATGTAACCATCCTGCTGCCAGATCTCTGTTTGCCTTGGGAGCCGGGCCGGCTCTGGCAGGGCAGGGCCGGTTCCCCGGCGCCCAGCGAGGCTGTGCCGGTGCCGCGGGCCGGGCCGGGCGGCTCGGGGGCCTCGGGCAGGGGCGTTGGGCAGGCGGGGCCCGCCGGAGCTGCGGCTCGGGCGGCGCTCCCGGAGGGGATGTGCCCTGGGCGGGCCGCCCCGCAGCCTCCCCAGCTGAGCCTGGGCCGGGGCCGAGCGGCGCTTGGGCAGGAAACATGTTGCTCTGCTTTCAGTTCCTCAGTCCCTGGAAGCAGAAGAATGGTTTTCTTTCAGATACGAAATTCAAGGAGGATGGCCATGACACCCACGGAAAACGTGTTGCAAGAGCTTGTCATGCAATAATGACATCCAAAGACTTGTTGAAGAAACTGATTAATGTTACTAACTCCCCGAGCTATGCAGGGAGGTTTTCTGGGTGGTTTTCTGTTTTCTCTTTTAATCGACCATCGTAGCTGGGTTCAGTTTCCACACCAGATTCTCACAGACTGGAGGGCTAAGAGTTTCCAAAAGCTGTGCTTACTAGAGACACTTTTTCCAGAGACTTTGTGCTACTTGGTACTTTACAGATGTGTCTCCTTTCCCCCAGAATAAAGGACTGTGCTAGTGATAGATAGTGATTCAATAGAATATTTTTATATTCTATTGAAAAGCAAAGGTTGAGAGAGAGTTTGTTGAGTGAATCGGGATGCCTGGCTTGCAGTTTTTAAATTTTTTTTTTTTCAAATTCCTTACTGTTATTCTAAAAAATGGAACTTTATGAGTATACTTGTTTTAGGGAATACCCTCTTGTAATTTCTCCAGGTTTGAACTAACCTACACTACAGAGTTTTTACTCAAATGCTTCTACTTCGATAGAACAGAAAACATAATTTGTAATGCCACTTCCAGTACTCCATTTGATCTAAAAGTAATTTTGACTTTGCTATGTAGGTTTTAAGTGGAAGGTTCCATATAGGCTATAATAGTTGTTCTCTAAGGGATGCTTGTTAGTGTAAAATTATTGGGAAATAAAAGACAACTTAAAATTACTATTTGATCTTAGTTCTTAACAGACAATTGTGAAAATCTGTGAATTGTATACATTTTGAAGTAATTATTCATATAGGACCAAGCTTCCATCTTACCGTAAATTATAGTAATTATCAAAGGTCAGAGTCCACTAGATTTAAATATTTTGTGAAATATGAACCTTGTACTAAAGATTTAGTGGAATAAATTTTGTTAGTTCCAAAAATATATTGTAGAAGGATATTAATAGTCTAATTTCCCCTTAACAATAAATAGTAACTTCTTCTAGAGCTGAAGGTTGTCTTATTTTACGCCTTTCCTTTGATTTCAGTATCAGACTAATTTAATTTTGTAGTAATAGTGATGGGGGTTTTGTTGTTGTTGTCTGAAAAAGCAGGAGATTATTTTCAAATTCCTATGTTCACCTGCAGGAATACAGTTCCTCTTGAAAGTGGGGTCCTGGCTGTAAAAATGAACTCAGCAGTTGCTGGTTGTCCTCAGCAGACACGTTGCCAGAGGGCTGCTGAAGGGGCAGGGTTGTACATGTGTACTACACCAGGAACAGGGTGGTGCCCACCAGGCACAAAGTCTCTGAGACATGAAGAGCCATAAGGGGAGACATCACTGAGGTAATTGTCTTTAAAATTTGGACTGCTGTTACGTTGTCTTCAAGACACAAGCTGCATTTTTAAATATTAAAACGGGGTGGAGGAGGGGAAATAAAAGATAGAACCTTATGGGTTTCTCTTCTGAGAACTGGGTAAGTAATAGTAACTGAAAAATTTTGGGATTACGGAACAACATGAGACACGTGATAGCAATGTACATTTTATGTTGAACATTTGACCAACATGTTACATTAGGATTTTTGATGCCTAGCTTTCACAGAGAATGTTAGCTCATTAGACAAATGTACCTAACCAAAATCAGGCAGCAGTTGGCCATTCTTAGTTTAAATCAGCAGCCATTAGAAAAGGCTTGGTATACAGAGGAGGACAGATCTTCAAAATTATGCATTGCTGTTAAGGCTCTAATAAGTGCAGTTTCAACGTGGTTTTGTGAATTAGACACTGGTTTATTCATAAGGTTGGGGGTTGGACTGTTCTCTTGCTTTCAAAGTAATTGAATGCTTTTGTACAAATAAAATAGTGGCAGATAGATGATGTACACAAAGTCCAAAATAATCCAGCTTTTGTTTCCTCCACCTGGTATTTTGGTATCTGAAAAATGTGTATAATTGCACTTCGTTCACCATAGAAACAGTGCAGTGATTTAATTTTTAATGGTAGATGCTGAAGATAATACTCTCCTTCTGAGGTTATGAATGTGTTATTTTAATGATTTATAGAAAAGGTCTTGGTATGGTATCTGCATGCAGCGTTTTACAGTGTAAGAATAAACAAGAAGTTGCAATGATATGATATAATGCATTTGGGGTTACAGAGTGCTAGGAGGAAAAATAGGGGCTAATAGCTAATAGGGGCATTGAAATGGAAGCCTTAATGAATGCTTTTGTGACCCAAACTGCCAGCAACCTATTGTTTGTTGTTTAGAGAAATGTAAAACCTCCACTAGCTATCAGTGTTCTTGATCCTGTGACAGAATTTCAGTTCAGTGGTAATTCAGTTGTAGTACATTAACTGTATACGTTTTCAGTCCCCTTTCTGTGGGTAGTTTGCCCTCAAGAGCCTGAGTTGTCACTAATATCAGAAGAATGTTAGGTGTGGACCTTTGACATTTGATCATATCATACTGGTCAAACAGATTCTGATATTTTGTCCAGTATTAAGTGAACATGGCCAACATGTTGATTGTGCAGTCACCACTAGGAAGAAAATTGCACAATTTTTGAACTAACTGATAGTTAGCTGGGTGTGTGATGTGTTGTCATTCGCTTTGTCTTGTGACTATGACATGGAGGACATAATTTTTCTTCAGATATATGACTAATTAGGACAATGCAATGATACTAATTTTGAAGCTTTTAATTTTTAGAATCTGATTTAGTGCTTGTTTTTTTAGCACAGTAGCAAAATGATCAGCCTTCTTCACTGAACTGTCACTGACCTCAAGATTCCCCAACAACTCTCTTTACATAGTGTACATGGCCTGAACTGCTTGGGAAGCAAAGGAGTCTGGATGATGTAGTTCTGATGCAGAACTACATAGTACTTGGGTCTTCTTGAAACCATCTTAAACCCTTGCCTTTCACTGTTTTGTGTTTTTTCCCCCTCTTCCTTTATTCTGTCCTTCAGTAAGACTGGTAACAGTGGTGCGTGGGTTGTGAGCAGTGCTGAATGCCCTCAGCTCCACTGAAGGGCAGTGGCCGTCACTTTTGAAACTTAGACTGAATGTGTTTGGAAACTCATCTGCATGTAGAAATCTGTGT
Source organism: Myiotriccus ornatus (assembly GCA_036023395.1). Classification (NCBI taxonomy): domain Eukaryota; kingdom Metazoa; phylum Chordata; class Aves; order Passeriformes; family Tyrannidae; genus Myiotriccus; species Myiotriccus ornatus. The sequence continues at coordinate 49,490 of JAYRBT010000005.1, forward strand.
ACTTGCAGTTATGTAAAGAAGTGGACACGAGGTGACTTGTTTGTCTCATCTGCCACCTCCTCTTTCCTCTTCACCCTTCCATTTTTTGCATGTCATGAGCCAGTACCAGTAGTCCAGTGGCAGTGCTGGATACAGTTATCAGTCGGGTTTCAACACTTTGCCTAGTGCAGGCGGGTGCCCCACATGACCAGTGTCTCCCTATTTGGCCTCTTGAACATTATGAGTGGTGGCAGACCGGAGACAAATAACCTGAGCAGAAGGGTCAAGCAGTGATCACAATGTAATTCCAAAACACACATTGCATAGGCTTTTGCCTTTCCAGAAGAAAAGGGGAATATTGTGAAGAGCTGATGGAGAACTACAGGAGGGAAGGAATGTGTGGACATGGAAATGAGTTGGAAGATTTGTGTGGGAGTGATTAGAGAATGTAGATCACAGAGCATTTCAATGTGACATACATAATCTAGCCCGTGTTTTAATACAGGATCAAGCCATTAAAGCTCTAATACAATTATTTAATGCGGTGATATTGCTGATTCACGTTTCAGTGTGTGGCATCTATTAACTGAGACTTTTATGCTCAACTGTGAAGAGTTAAACACATTAAGTTGTTCTTAAAAAAAAATTAAAAATCTGCATAAATGGCTAATAGGAAATAAAAAAAACCCAACAAAACCCCACAACTCAAAGGCAGAAAAGTTTGTTTTGTGACTTAAAACTTCAATTCCATGGGAGTTGTATTCATCCTCTCACTAGCTTTTCTGGCTGAAGGACCAACAAACAGAAAGACTCATACAGTCACGATAAAAGATATTTCAAAGGCAGCTATCATTTAGTATGATTTATTACAAGAGAAATCACAGATGTGCTTTTATAATAATTGCAGTGTATGTGAGCATAACAAGTTACACCTGAATTTTTCAAAGAACAAAAAAACCCCGTATGCCTGTAAACCAGATACAAGTCTCGTTGGAAGAGTTGTTTTTATATTAATATCAACCTTTTGACTTAATAGTCTGCTTCAACACATTTGTGTCTTGCAGTAATAATGTATTATTTTATATTACTAAGATCAGAAGGCTGCATAAGGAATGTTACTTACAACGTAGCTTAAGTTTGCCTAAAAAAAATCTTTAAGTAAAATTAAATTGACTACTACTAAACAGCAGTACATTTCAGACATTTATTTGGGTTCTTTGCAAAATTAAGAGTTGCAAAGATTAAGCATTTACATGTTTTCAAGCAGTTTCTGCTTCTGAAAGTGATAGATGTGTTGTGCAAGAACTTGTGTTGTTGTTTTTTTTTTTCTAATCCTACACAGAACAGACACGCAGAGGCATAAGAATCATCATGTGATTTTTTTAGAGAAATGTAACTGGGATGAACCTCATTCAATCCTAATAGACCCTGAGCATTTTTTAGTAGCCTGCTTTGTTTTCTTGTGCACTGGTGTGTTTGAACATTGAATTAGCAGCTTGTGTATGGTGTCCTAGAGGTGGCATTACTGCTGCTGAGGTCTGTTAGAGGAATATTTTTAATTACTTGAACTTACGGATGTGCTCCAGTAGAGGGGAGCAGTGCATACAACTGCAGCTCCAATGCCTTGCTAATAAAAATTCTGTTGTCTTAAAAAGCCACACCTTTTCTAGTCACAGACACGTGTCATTGTTGACCAAACACTAAGGAAGAAACTTTAGGAAACTAATAGTTCTCAAACTGGAATTAGCATTTTATTAGAGGTGGGTAGTATATGGTGACCAAATGCATATTAGTTAGTGAGGATCTGAGTTTAGCACCATTTGTTCACTGTCTTCTGTTTTTTTACTTTTTGTATTGAGATTTACCAAAGCAGCCTTTGACGAAGGTGAAAACTTGAGTAGGAGCACAGTAAATCAGTCACTTGGCTTCTCTGCATTTTTTTTTTTTTTTTTTAATGTATTTACCTAAGGATGACAGGAAGTCTTGGGAGGTAGTTAAATATGAGAGTTCAGTCAGTGGTTAATATTTTGCAGGAGATCAGTCTACATCTCATCATATTACTTTTACCTTCATTTACTGATACAGGTTATACTAAATAGCTCAGTAAACTTTAGAACATTGCTGCTAAGTTCTGTAATAACAAAATGGGCTGTGACGCACTTATCACAGGCATCATTGGTGAACTATAATATGAGATTATTCTTCTATGTCCGTGTGTACTATGCAGTGATAGGGCTGATTTAAAAATTTTATTTTTGTTTTTCCAGCATGTAGTTCAGCCTTGTCTTGTAAATTATTGTAGGAATGCGTATACAAGTGTACATGTTTCTCATTACAGAACTCTACAATTGGGGTTTTAATCATACTCCACAGAGAATGGAAATTTCATTCTGGTCACAACCACCACACGGAGATTCTGTTCCTGTGTGGCTTGAAAGGAGAGGTTGCCTCAGGCTTTTGGATTCACATGCTGACTATAATGCCTTGTACTTCATTTCACTATACAGGCATTACAGTATCTAAAGTAACAGTGCTGAGGCTTTCTAGTGCTGACTGTTCTGTTCTGCACTTTTGTACTATGCAGAAATATAAAAAGTACATTTTATTAAGAAAATAATGTAGTAGATTATTACTACTTCTACAGAAAAATTTTCTACTTGACAAGATTGGAAATTTGATTTACAGCAGACAGTTTACATTTCAGACTTGCATGATTTGAACTTTTTGGGATCTAGTCAAGTGTATGAGGAGGAAAGGTTTGGCAGCCTGTGGCACATAAAGACTATTTACTGTCACGGTAGTACAAAAATGTAGCCAACAGTGTGAATACCTTATTCCCAGCAAATCAACAGGATTTTTTTTTGTTGTATTGGCTTCCATACGTTTATTTTACAAATGGTATTCAGGTGCAGATGTTTCCCTTTTTGCTTATACGTTAGGTTAATAGTGTAGGGTAACACAAGCTGATAAGTCATTCCTCTCTGTTCAGACTGGCTATCAGACTGGCTTCAGGAGGTGGGAAAGGCACTAAGTGATAACTTTCTACTCACAGAAAGACCTGCCTACTTTGTGAATTTCTGTTGTGATTGGAGAAGTCCCTGACAATCAGCTTTATTTTTAAATCTATTTATATAGTATTTTTGTATATCTGTGCTTGCTGTGGAAATTGTGCTAGCAACACAGGAGTCCACGGTCAATATCTCACACAGGCAGCTTGCTCAAGTGATCCAGGTACAGTAACATGGATAGAGATGAAGAAAACTACTATGGAAAACATGGTAATTTACTTGCTTTCTTATGAACATTCAAAGCGCCTGATCTAAATCTTACGTATTTCAACTGTGTTATTTCAGTTGACTTTATTGAACTTAGACCCAGACTCAAATGGTTTTCTACAACTTCTTTGATTATTAGCAATATTCAGGTTTTTTCTGACATGACGTTTGCTAGTTTATTTAAATGGCACATCAAATTTTACATGTATATCTAGTAAATTTTTATTTTAGGTGAGTAATTTAGACTTGCTTTTTCAAATTACTACAGCGATTAAGTGTAAAGATTAACTTCAGATGCTGTTTGGAGTCAGAGTTGTTAAATGAAATATCTTGTGATCTATTTTTCATAATGACATATCTCAGCACACAGAAGTTTCCTATTATAAAGCAGCCTGTGAAATAGATCTGCCTCAACTGCAAAGAATGAATACAATCTCAGTTTTTAATCTTAGCAAAAAAAGTGTCAGTCATCCCTAACCACTGCTTTCTTCCTTATGCCTACAAAACTCCTAAAGCTTGGAATTTGCTTTCTAAATACACTTGGGCTTTTGTAGAAAGGGTGGTGGTTTGCTTTTACCAGGACCTGTATGGATACTAGTAGCATAAATAATTTCCACATCAACCCAAAGAATTTTCTGAATTTTTTAAAAATAGTAGTAATTAAGTAGGGAATTTGATGTTTAATTTAGAAACATGAGATAAAACAAACAACATTTTTCTTCTGTTTTTCCGTGAAAATGATTACGGTTGTGATCATCTGTCTCATGTTTTGGTAATTAATGTTCCAGGGATGCTACCTACTACTTCTGAGAGTGAATTTCAGTGTATTTCTAATTTATAATGTTGTTACCTTTTCCTCCCATATCCTGTGATGGATTTATACCAAGAGCTCAGTGACAAAGAAAGCAGTTTGAGCCTTGTTGCACTGCACCATGCCACCATGAGCACACAGACTGCTGGTTTGAGAAACAGTTCTTGGAAGAAGTTTGCATTACTGCAATGATTTTACAAGCTGTTTGTGGCTGTTACTATCTCACAGCCAGCATCCCTTTTCTTGCTTGTTGGAGGTGAAAGTCTCCATTTGAATCAGACTGCCCTTTCTGGAGTGCTTTGTTTTTATCCTCCTACCTATTAGATCCATTTGGTTGTCTCTGTGCTGAGGCACGGTACATTTTCCTGTTCTCTTCCCAACAGGTATTTGTCTAATTCATTCTTAAAAGTGTAGGATGATGAAAATTCCAGTGTTTATTTCAGTGTATAATTGTGTCCTGAAAGATTCCATAATGCCTAATCTAAACCATCTTTACTGTAAATGAAGTTAGCTTCTCTGTCTCATAGAGGAAGCTGAGAGCAACTGATCACTGTCAATTTTGTATGATGTTTGGAGACTGTTATTTTATGCTCCTTCACTTAATTTCAGACACTGAAGTTTGCACTCACTGCTTTTCTGTAAACCTCTTAGTTTCTTCTCTTTAATCAGTCCCTCTACTCTCTCCAGTTTGTTTGTGTCTTCTGACATTCTAGGTCCATGAGCTAGAAATAGTTGTTCATCTGAGGCCTCATGTGTCCCCAGGCACAAGGAACAGTGACTTCATGAGTCATGCTCACACTTCTTGAAGAAATGGTCCTTTTTTGCAGACATAGCTTGACTGACTCATTCTCTGTTTGTAGTATGCTGTAATCCTTTAGTATTCTTCTCAACAGTGTTTTTCAAAGCAATTATTCTGTGTGGATTTCTGAAAGGAGTTTGTCTTTATAACTCTTGTTAGTTTAAAAAAATTACTTTGAATTGTTGTTTACTTCTTTGTTCGAACTTTTGAGGAAAACATTGAATAGCTTTGGAGGATCCAGTAGTGGGATTGAGCTAACTACTGACATTCAAGAGTGAGAACTTGGAGTCTTAATGGATGACTCGGTGAAAATGTTTGCCCTAAGAAGCAAGTAGACTGTAAGAATGAATTGTTAGAAATGGACTGAGGTCAGTTAGAAGGAGCCATTATAGGATTGAATAAATCACAGCCAATAGTTGTGGTGAATATCCTGTGCAGTTCTGGCCCTTCTGTTTTTAGTGATCTATAGTAGCACTGTAAAAGGTACAGAAAGGGAATAGAAGTGTGACCAAAACGATGAAATTACTTGTTTACGAGAAACATTTGAATGGACTGGGACATTTGAAGATAGACAAGTAAATAAGAATATAATAACTTGTAAAATTATTGGTAGCATGCCATGGTGCCACGTTATACGGTACAGTTATAAAATGATTGCAAGCTTAAAACAGACCAAAGGCAGTAGTACTTCAATGCTTCATTAACCTGTAGTACTCCGTGATACAGGGCATTGCAGATTGTTAAAGTATATGCAAGTTAAATAGAGATCTATGAAATTAATGAGAAAGAAATTCACTGACAGCTATTAAATACAAAGTCACTACCTTTAGTTAAGAAAAGTGAAGTTGCAAATCTCTGTAATCTGAGTATCAGGGAAATACCACAATGTTTCTCCTTGGATATGGCCCCTTGTAAGACACAGAATATGGGTTCAGTGGATATTTTTTTTTTTTTTGGGGGTGATCTGGTGTGACTGTTCTTATGTGCTGAACTTGGGTGTCCTGTATGAGCAGTGAACAGAGGCTCACTCCAGTATGCCTTAAGGCCAGAACCTGTCTATCAGAAGTGATGTTACAGACTCTGATTTGTTCTGGAGATAAATTATTTTGTAGAAACGTTTGTTTTGTAGAAATTCCTGTTCAAAAAGGTTTTTCAATATATGGGTGTTGGCCCAGCACTATGTATTGTGTATGGCACACTTGCTTCCTGGACCATGGTGGGTACCTGTGTCACAGCATTACTTCTTCCACCCCTCAGTGTTGCTGTCATACATCACTTCTCTGAAGTTTTAGTTTTCTCAGTCTCTTCTGTATTAAAATATATTTGTTGTCGGAGTTTGTTAAGGTGGACCTGAACACCTCAGATGAAGGGCAAATAGAATTATTATTTGCTGTGTTTATTGTACTGGTCTGTGTGGATTTTGATAAGGTTTTTCTGATATAAACCAAGAACAAAGTCTGGCATTTAGTTAATAAGTAAATTCTGCCTTTGAGAAGCTGATGAATTCTTCTCTTAGAAAACAGGTATTTTTCTATGGGTGAGGCTGGTAACGCCCTATAATACCAGGTATATTCAGAAGGGGAGATCCTTAAGAAGGTAGTGAAAAAGCACTCCGAAACAGTAATTTGTATTGCAGCATTGACATTTGAATGAAGAAGTAATTTTTCCTTGCATAAAGTTTGGTTCAGTAAATCTCTGTAATTACTGAACTTAAAAAAAAAATCCCATAAAACTGAATAGCTGATGAAAACTGAACTGAAACTGAAAAACTGATGTTTTTCCTTCAAAAGGAAAAATCCAAGTTCTGGTCTGCTGAATGGAGAACTGCTTCTTTCTTTTCAGAGTAGCTCAAAACTTGAAAATTTAAATGCAACCATAAATTTTTGTTACTCTTTACCAAATGAGATCTTACTGTAATTCATCTTTTTCAAGTCCACGCTGGCAGCACCGATTGGTGGGTTAGTATTTGGGAGTTTCTTAATATAGTTTGCTTATGTGCAGAGTGAACCAGTTCAAACTGTGCTAGCCAGAATAGCCACATGAAAAAAATGTGTCATATTTGACTCTTTCCATCTGTAAGTTCTGGCCAGGTGTTACTTGCCTGTTTCTAGGAGGAACCTGACTTCACCTTCTGGTCATTCTGAGATTCATAGAAAGCAACAGCAATCTCAGAGATGTATGAATAAGCAACTTCAAAACCTGTTTTGCTTTGTACACTGGGATTTGTGGTGGGTGCATCCACTTGAGAGTTAGAGTGCTTGAAACGCGTGCTCTTCTGCCCGCTCTGCAGCACTGTACCTCATCTCTGGCTTTGCAGAAGCTACTGCAGTTATACCACCCATGCAGGGTAGTGCAGAGCAAAATCAGCATAATGTTTCTGCAGTCTTCATCCATGCTTTGTAATCTGATAAACCCAATCCAAAAAAGGCAAACCTGCATGTCTGTGTCTATGAAGTTCTGTAACCAAAGCAGTGGGAAGTAAGAAAACTCTACAGGATTCTTAAGTATAACATTAAAATACAGACCTGACTCCAAACTGTTCTTCTGCTGGTGAGGAGTGTAGTGCTCCAAGGCAGCCTTGGCTGCAGTGATTAGATAATCTGTAAATTCTCCTCCAACCCCTTAATGTTCTGTGATTCTAGAGAAGATTGAGAATGACTTAGACCATAACCCCAGGGAGGTAGGTTCACTCACTCACTGTCAAACACACTTAGCATGTCACTGTGAGACATAATCCTTGTCTCAAATATATAGTCATAGGATGTACAATAAAGGTAATAAAGGATGTACAATAAAGGATGTACAATAAATGTGAGGCCCTCGATATTTTTAAGATAGAAGAATAAAAGCTTTGATCCCATACACAAAAGCTATGTAATTATATTGGTGAATTACTGATACTGCCCAAGTGAAATTATTAAAAAAACCCTGATTAAATAGGAGTATATGGAAGATGTTTTTTGAAGGACTGGTGTTAACATCCCTCTCTGATCAGGTTTTTTTTAAAATAAGGGCATGATTTTATACTGTTTTATTTTAAATGCAGGTGAACCAAGGAAATTTGACCCGAAGTTCAGAGGACCTATTCATAACAGGTAAATATTGTAGCTCATTTTGTTACAATCTTTTGGTTTGCAGTGAACAGTGGATAAAAAATTTTCTTTACAAAACTTCTGAATTTGATTATGCAGGTCTTCTAAAGCCAGGAGACCATCTTTACTTCCCTTGAGGATGCATGATTATTGGGGAATATTAAACTGTGTGCTCTAAAGTTCTTTCAGTTCTGTGTGCCTTGCATTGACTAGTACCTGCTGTCTTACCATGTGCTGGTATAATTAGGACCATTTCAGGTGCTGTTATGTTTTGGGGTGCTACAGCCATGTGATGCAGACCATCTTGTTTCCAGACAGCACAGGACTGGACTCTCTTACACTCTATTCTTCACTTTGCAGCTGGTTTTCCTGCTCCCATAGTCACCTCACCAGGGGACTTAGTTCTCTCCAGAGAATGGCCTGGTTGTGTGCCATGACATTTGTACTGTGGCTGGCCAGCAGGCAAATCCCTGACAGGAAATTAGTGGTGATTGAGCAGTGACAGCAGTGAAGTGCTGTCAGTGATGTGTCACTGTGCTGTCACTGCTGCCACTCAGCCCTGAAACCCTTACTTGGGTGACCAGTTTTTGTGTGCATGAAGAGTGTCTCTCAAGTGAGTGAGACTACCTAGAGTTCTGGGGACTGCAGAGTTGGAACCTGAAATACTGCAATTCAGTAGTAATTTTTGAGCAGTCTGCTACTGTGCCTTTCACGTGCACGAGTGCTGAAACTGGTGATGGTATGTCAGGGAACTTCCCTTGTTTGTACTGTTTCTGTGTGATGTAGTCAGTAAAAACTGTTTACACTGTGGCTTGCTGTTACATCAGTGTAGTTGTTTCTGTACAACGACAGCTTCTGCAGTTCCAGGTATATTTATGTGCTGTTCTAATTGTACATTCCACAGTGTCTGCTTAAAAACACAACCAAATGAATACAATGTAACACTACTATACCACCACATATGTTCAGTGCATTTTATAATGCTTTGGTGAGATAGTATTGTTGGAAATAATATAGAAAAGGTCAGTTCCCTAAGTGTTAAGAGTGTGGATTCATTGTGCAGCAGACCATAAGAAAGTGGGAGGTACACTGGTGCTTATTGAGCATACGTGCAGTGAGGTGCACTTGTGTTTAGATTCAATATCCCATTTCTGCAAGATACGCAAATGACTTGCCTGACCTCTTAAGGTGATCAGTGCAGCACTCTGCAGTACAGTATAGACATGGCCTTGAAGTAGTTTAAGATTATTATTGATTTTTCTTAAATACAATGAATGGAGTTTTCTTAATCAATTTTTTCCAATTACTAAGATTAAATGATTAGGAAACCACACTCAAGCAAATAAAGACTATCTCATTCCTATGAACAAAATGCCTTCTAAGAAGATACTTCAAAAGAATTCAAAAGGAGGAAAATGGGAATCATCTCTGAATTTGTTTCTGATTTTGGGGCTTCCCACTTGCCTGTAGGAGAAGAGATTCTAGGAACTTACAGCATGCATTTTTTTCAAGACAAATGAGGGCTAGTAATCAATGTGTGAGGGGGGACATGACTGTTTGTACACCTTGCCATAACTGGCATAACTCTGTGTACAGTCTGGGTGGGGAAACACCTGTCTTTGCTTTCTGATGATAAAATAATTTGTCTTGTGCTTGATTTCTTGTCAGTTTTCATTGGTCAGGGAAAAATTTTTTCTTCATTATGGAAAAATGGAGAGGTTGGGTTTCTAGGGGGATAGGCTGCTGATTGTACATAATGGCATTGAAAGGTGCAGAGGCAGCTGGAAAAGATCACGTCCCATCATTGTGACTGCTGAAGCTTACACAGTTTTGAAGGTGTTGTAGAGTAGAATTGATGTATTGAGGGTGTTCACCAAGCTAAACCCAAACCACCAAAGCCCTGAAAAACTGAAAAACAGAAAACCAGGTCTTAATGGGTTTTTCTCATTTTTTTTCTCATTTTCCTCTTGCTGGTTAGATATATTGTAGAGGTTTTATCTTATTACTTTATTTATCCTGACACTTCCTGGACTATCTTTAATTGTTCAACATCTTTCTAGAAATTCACTATTCTTGTTAAGACAGAGATCATATTTTCCTCTGTGATTCGAAAATGTAGTTAATGGGTTCTCACGTAAATTGAATATCAGTACATTTCCATAACCATATAGCTACCTTATTTAAGAATTTGAAAAAAAATCTAATAGAAAATATTGACCTTAAGTAGTAATACAAATTTCACTTTCTCACAAGTGTAAAATGTGTTGCTAATAAATATCTACATGGCGCATCATTTGATAATGTGGTCTATATTGAAATAATAAATGGTTTTGACATTTAAATTATCCTTTGTGCTTTTTAAACTAAATAGCCTGCTAAAGATGCTACTTAGATTACAGTAAGAGTCTGTCATAGATAAATGTTGGTAACGAACCACTTGTACAGCATATCTTCCTTCTCATTTCAGCCCCAGTGAAGAAAGGGATCTTCAGGGCTATTCATGACATTGTATGGCATAGTATAACATCACCTTGACACAACATGACTTAGGGAAGCCTCAAAACACGAGTTGTCAGTTAACCAGGAAGGAGGAACTTAGAAATGAGGACATCAGTGGTCACCTTCATTTTAGTCAGCAGAGTTGAAAGGGGTAGCCTGAAAGTCACACTGTGAACATACTGAGCCTCCTTTTGCTCTGTGTGGTTGCACAGTGCTGGGCTCAAGACTATTTGTAGGTGCTAGCGCTGTTTAACTAATAAATGTCAAAGTTTCTGGCTTATGCAGCATCTTGAGCACAGTTGTACTTGTGACAGATTGGGCATGAAACTGCCAAACACAGAGAGGTTCTAGTCAGTCATTAATGATTAAGTGCATGAGATGTGAGTGAATAAATGGCTTTTATGCACTAATACTCCGTGGATGATTTTATCTTTGCGTTCATATATTTGCTAGGATGCCATTACACATGCGCAAGGTATTCTTTGCGTGCACTGCCACATATAACACAGCAAGAGGAGCCAAGAAGCCAGTGTGTTTCTGAGAGATGGTGGAAAGCAAAAAAGACTGGATAATTTCTGAGTAGGTTTCAATAATAAGCATGGGCTTTAAAATCTCCTGTTAAGGAAGAGGCAGTTCCCATCATACCAGTTCCTGCAACTTTGGAAACTCCTATAGTCTTCACCCTATAATCATGAGTCTTTACAAATTTATTTTAATTTAGTCATTTAAGAACCTTTAACTTTTTTCCTCTCCTGTGGAGCTTTGTATTTATGAGTTACTATTATGATCTCACTGGAAATGAACTACATGAGCTAACAGTGATGTTAAATGGAGCCAGGGCTTCACCCATAATATCTGGTAAAGTAAGCAGTTATTTTGTATAAACAACAATTAGTCTTTATGAACTGTTCCAAAATTTTCTGAAGCCACAGAAAAAAATATGTATGTACATTCTTTTTCCTTAACAGTTATATAACCATAGTATTTGGCAACAGTGAGTTTTACTAGGTATTGCACAGAAATTTGTCTGTTACGAAGAACATAAAATCCTGCATTCTGGTAAAGTGTTTCTGGGTACTTGTAGCCCTGCAAAACTTTAAAAGGAACCTTTTAACACAAATGGGTATAACCTTTAGTTGCATTTAGGTATCATAAAATGAGACCTGTGAGAATTGAACAGGAAGACGTTTTTGAGAATATAGGAGTTGTAATTAAAGTATTTATGGTGCCATATTTCTCCTGAGACTCTTGAATTAAATATTGTACCCTTAAAAATGGCTCTAGTGGGATGAAAGCCAAGCTTGAGCAGTGTCAGAACAGCTTCTGAATGGAGGATGGGAAAAGGAGAAGCATTGTTTTAGCATCACTCCTTGTACTTTGAGCAGTTGTCCTTTCTTTGGTTACTGTCATATTGGCCTTGAGTCCTGTACCCCTTTGGCCTCACTAAAGTTTATTTCAGTGAGATAATAAAGCTATGGCTCTCTAGAGAAGTGTACAGGATTTTTCATTCCTGTCCACACTTGAAATGCATTTCAAGTTCTTCAACTGTTTAAAAAATCTACCCTTTAATCTCCTTTATATTGAAACATAGTGGGTTTTTTTGTAAGAGGAAACATAGATTAGAAAATGGCAAGAATGGCAGATGCTACAACTGGTGTGTTTTGAGGCAGATGTCCTGTAGTAGGTTAAACCAGGAGTAATCTCATGGGTTCAGTGTTGTAAGATGTTATTTATTTTAACAATACTTAAATCTGTTCTTATTGCTGTCTACCATGAGAAAGGCATGCGCATTTATTTGTTGGTCTTGTTGCAAAAACAGGACCTCACACCTCAAATATGACTTAGTGAGTAAGACTTCTGCTAAGTGCTGGTGTGGACATCTTATTCAGATGTTAAAGTACCCTATGACATCAGTGCTTTCAAAGGGTTGTATTAAACACCTAATTTTAGAAAGTGTTTGTTTTTGCCCCTAGGCACTGTACAGATGTTATTTGCTGTGTGATCTTCATAGTTGTCATTTTGGGTTACATTGCATTAGGAGTTGTGGGTAAGTAAACACAGGTATCATAGTGCTTTTCTTTACAGGGGGGAAGCAGCTTTATGAATGTTAGAATTTTTAACTGAAATGTCCTTTTGCTTATATTTATGTTAAGCTTTCCAATCCATAACTAATGTCTTTCACAGAAGCAAATAATGAATTAACATTGGAATTCACAGAATCCCAGAATGGGTCAGGCTGGAAGGGACCACAGTGACTCGCCTGGTCTCACCTCCCTGCTCCAGCAGGGTCATCCCAGAGCACATGGCACAGGATTGTGTCCAGAGGGTTCTGGAATATCTCCAGTGAGGAGGCTCCGCCCCACTCCGGGCAATCTGTCCCAGTGCTCAGTCACTGCACAGCAAAGAAGTTCTTCCTCATGTCCAGGTGGAACTTCCTGGGCATCAGTTCCTGCCCGTTCCTCTTGTCCCAATGCTGGACATCCCTGAGCAGAGCCTGGTCCATCCTGCAATGCATCCCTGCAGACAATGACAGACATGGATGAGATCCCCTCTCAGTGTTTCCTCTCGAGGCTGAACAGCCCCAGCTCCCTCAGCCTTTCCTCATAAGGGAGATGCTCCAGTCCCTTCATCATCTCTGCAGCCTCCTCTGGATCCTCCAGGAGCTCCATGTTCCCTGTGTCCTGAGCAGCCCAGGACTGGACACAGCACTCCAGATGTGCCTCACAGGGCTGAGCAGCGGGGCAGGATCACCTCCTTGACCTGGCAATGCTCTTCCTAATGCACTCCAGGATCCCACTGGCCTTCTTGGCCCCCAGGACACACTGCTGGCTCAGGGACAGTTTGTTGTCCACCAGGACCCCTAGGTCCTTCTTTGAAGAGCTGCTTTCCAGCAAGTAATTAGGCTGAAGTTTGAAGCCATGTGTGTTCTGATAAAAAAAAACTCAAATTAAATGTGTTCAAAGAAAATACCATGGCTAGATAAATTTGCAATCACAAAGTAACTGTGGTGAAAAATTTCATTTGTCATTAATCAGACAGTAAAAGCTAGAAGTAAACAGTTTGGATTGAGAGCAGCCCTGATGAGAAGGGAGTTCTGGTTGCTGAGAAGTTGGACATGAGCCAGCAATGTGCATTTGCAGTCCAGAAAGCCAACCATATCCTGGACTATGTCAAAAGAAGTGTGGCCAGCAGGTGAGGGAGGGATTCTGCCCCTCTGCTCTGCTCAGGTGAGACCTCACCGGCAGTGGTGCCAGCTCTGGGGCCCCCAGCATCAGAAGGATGTGGACCTGCTGAAGTGAGTCCAGAGAAGACTATGGAGATGCTCCAAGGACTGGAGGACCTCTGCTCTGGAGAGCTGGGGGTGTTCAGCCTAGAGAAGGGAAGGCTCCAGGGGAACTTTAAGAGTTCCTTCCAGTGCCTGAAGGGGCTCCAAGAGAGCTGGAGAAGGTCTTTGAACAAGGACATGGAGTGACAGGACAAGGGGGAATAGCTTCTAAACTGACAGGGAAGGGTTAGGTGTGATATTGGGAAGAAATTCTTCCCTGTGAGGGTGGGGCAGTGGCATAGGTTGCCCAAAGAAGCTGTGGCTGCCCCATCCCTGGAAGTGTTCAAAGCCAAGTTGGACAGGGCTTGGAGCAACCTGGGGTAGTAGAAGGTTCCTCAATGCCATTGCCATTGTCTGTGAACACTCAGGTTTGTCTACACAGTTAGGTCCTGTTCTTTCCTCTTGTAATTACTATTATTTTATAAGTCCATTACATCATTACGTATGTTGGATACCACCCAGATATATATTCCCTGAAAGTAAGAAGTGAAGTGGCTTTCTTTCTTACTGATTCATCCATATCTTGGTTCAGTTTAGTGTGCTTTGCATTTTCATTTTTCATTAGGAAATAAACTAATCAGTACTCTTCAGTGGTAATCAACAAAGAGTAAAACGGTACTTTAGAAGTGATACATTTTCGTGCTATCTAGTTTTAACTGTTAACTGTGTACACTTGACTCAAATATTAAGAGATATGTGTATATTTTGCAGCTTGGGTACACGGCGACCCCAGGAAAGTGATTTATCCAACTGACAGCTATGGGCAGTTCTGTGGTCAGAAAGAAACCCTCAATGAGTGAGTACTAAATCCATTCACATACCTTTATTACTCGTGCACTGTGAATAAGATGTGAGGTTTCAAATCCCTCTGTCAAAGAGACAATGATACTCTTACTGTATTTGTTCCAAATAAAGTTCAGAAATATATTAGTTGCCCAGTGCAAATCCAGACCCAAATTTTTACTGTCATATAGCTTTTTGTATCATTCTGAGAATATTTTTGGTAAAGCATCAATATAACTTAAGAGATTGCATCAGCAGCTGCATACAAAGTGACTAGCTGGCACAACTTCTAACTGCCAAAGTTTGAGTTTTTCTCAACATGCACCAAATAACAGAAAAGACTGTAATGAAAAGCTCTTGTTTTTTTCTGGTGCTTATCCAGTGCCAGTAGAGAGGAGACGGAGGGGTCTGGGAGACTGGCAGCTGTACCCACACCCTCCTTGGGTAAATAGAAGCCCCTTTGGCTCTCTTTACTCGTGTGTGTTCCAGTCTTCTTAAATTTTGAATTGTAGGAGTTAAATAGAGTTGATATCAACAGAGTAATTCTATATGAAAATAGCCACTCAGGAAAGAAAGATGTCACATCAATGTTTTCTCTGAAAATCTAAGCGGTTTATGAAATAGAATTTTAAAAAATTTGCTTTTTCCCTCACTTCTCCCTTTTAAAAAGTATGTATTAGGCACCCTTTATGCCTTTGTCCCTGGATAGATATAGATATGTATATATGTATCTGGATGCTATACTAGCATTTGATAACAACTCTTTCCTGCTTCTTTCTTTCCCCATTTAGTTTTCAGTGGAAAAAAATGAGGAAGCCACTGTCCAAAGGGCAGTTCAGAAGGAGGGGGGAGCAGGAGTATATATTCTCTCAGGGTTTTTTCACAGAGGAAACAGAGTAGGTAGTGTAAGAGGATGTATTTCATCCTCTGAATTAGATTCTTCACAGCAATTGTTGGAGAGTCCAACTTCCTGAAGAGGGAAAACAAGGAGAAAAAGTTGTAGTGTTGTGTGTGTTCCCCTTACCGCACCCCTTCTCTGTTCCCTGGTTCGCCCCCAATTTGTCCTTGTCCCCTCTGTGGTCTGTAGAAAGCAGCGAGCAAATGGCTTTGGGAGTCTCAGACACACAGCTTCCATACACTATGTGGTGTGGTGCCGGGTGCTTCTCTCTGATTCTTATAATTCACTCCCATTCTCTCTTTCTCTTTGTTAGTCAAGTGTTTCCTTTAGTTATTTCTTACTATGTGGTTTCTGGTTTGTGTTAACAAGTGTCCCTCCATATATACGATTCCTGGAGAATAATACAGCTACTGAGACTGCATTTTTGGCACTAATTTCATACATTGAGGAGTTTCTTATAAGAATATAAGCCAGAAGACACATAATAGAACCTACTGGAAAAGCAAGAGTGTTTATGGCAAGAGTGTTTATGGCAGTAGGCCAGGACACCCTTCTGAAGGAGGACCTCTAGTCCCCAAAAGTGGAGGTGTGGGATGTGCTTGTCAGGCTTTCATCAATACTGTTGTTTTTCAGATTCCCTGAAACTAAGCAGCATGAAAGACTGACCCAGAACTATGGTTTTCCAAAGTCCCTCTGGGGCAGCCACAGCGTCTCTGGGCAACCTGTGCCAGTGCCTGACCACCCTAAAAGGGAAGAATTCTTTCCCAGTATCTCATTTAAGGCTTCTCTACTTCAGTGTGAAGCCATTCCCCCCTGTCCTGTCACTCCAGGCTCTTGCAGTCTCTTTCCATCTTGCAGGTCACCCCTGAGCCTTCTCTCTCCTCTAGCCTGAGAAATCCCCATTCTCTCAGCCTTTCCTCTTAAGAGAAGTGCTTCATCCCTATGATCGACTTGGTGGCCCTTCATAGGCCATAGCAGGGCATATGCACCATTGTTTCTTACAGGGACACTGCATAGTCCTATCATGACTAACTAGCTTTGAAATCTTGTGTAAAAAGGGCAGGACTACTGCCATATCATCTTCACTAGAGCTATCTGATAATTTTCTGACATAGCAAAGGTAAACAGCATATTTTGCTGTCTTCAAAACTCAGGTCTTTAAATCAAGAGATCTTGAGGTCCTCAGTTTTCAACAAATCCAAACTCAAGTGACAGCTACTGCAAGGTCGCAAGTTCCAGTAGCTGTCAACTGTTTGGGTTCTGGGCTGCAAACCCCTCAGACTGATCCCTCTTTATATCGGGAGGGTTTTATCAGTGTTATTAGTAGATGCTTTTATCATTCTGTTTTCTTGCCAACTGCTTTTGGTTTCCAGCCATAAAAAGCTTCTGATTGGTTTTGGTGCCACCTTCTGATCAAGAAAAATTAGGCAGCTTTTACAGTATAGCATTTTCTGATGGTGAATTTGCATGCAGTACATTCACAGGATGTTCAGTGGAAGCACAGAGACCACGGTGCTTTTGCCAGGGTTACTTTACAAACCTCAACCTTTCGAGGTGGGACTACAGACACATGAATTCTTGGAGCTTAAAATCTGGCTGTGGGAAAAACTTCTCAAAATTAGAATTCTTTAGAACAAATACTTCCTGATGTGGAACTTTCAGGGTTTGCTTGGGATTTTTTTTGCCTTGTGTTTTCTATGTGGCTATTCACAGTTATAGAATTTAAATATTAATGTGTGCTATAAATTTTGAAATGGTAGGATGTATAAACACCGATATTTATTACATTAATTATATTATATCCACTTCCATAGGAACAAGACCATTTTGTTTTACTTCAACATTCTGAAATGTGCCAGCCCCGTAGTGTTAATAAACCTACAGTGCCCTACAACACAGGTGAGTGAAATGTAGAGATAAAATATTTTTCCTGCATCTTAGTCACGGTGCTTAAGAACTAGGCATACATTTATTTGGATTTAAAAAGTGCTGTTCGTGTCCTTCAAAATATAACATGATTGTTTTATAGATGACTTGTAGCACACAGTCTCTGTAGCCTGTGATGGTCAGAAAACTTAAATAGAAATGTACTAGATTGTGTATATTTGATAAGAGTTGACCAAAAAAGTCTGTTGAGTTGAATACAGCAATTTGTGACTTATAAATTCATCACAGGCAGCTATCCAGTAGTATTCAGTGCATGCAGAAAATATTGATTGACACCTATGGTTTTCAAAGCTAGACGTTCAAGAAAATGTGCATAGTTCCAGTGACAGGAGTATCTGGGTGTGGTTTGGACCTATGGCAGTTTGACAAGTAAAGATTTTAAAAGCTTGTTCTTGCCATGTGCCAGCCCTTTGTACTGCAGCTCCTCATGAAGCTGTGAAATAAACCCAGTAATTGAACTTGTGGGGTTAAAATTATCCTCCTGATTGTTTTTATAAGACCACTTTACTGACCTGGTTTATTGAATAATTGGGCAACCAGTTATATCAGTTCATCTTAAGAGGCAACAACTTACAGCACAGGGTAAGTAGAGGAATTAGGTGCAGGACTGCTCTGATCCAGCTTTGCTGCCAAAGTAAAGTTCAGTTAAACTACAGATGACAGATTGTGGTCTCATTCCTCTTGAAAACATTCAGTGAAGTCCAGTGTTAATTTGGATGAGGTTTGTCACACAGTGACCAGTTTACTTATTACAAATGTAAATTTGACTACAATTTTAAAATGTTTCCCATTCCTGCTTGCCCTTTGATCCCTATCCTTGATAGAAATTTCTGACTTACCAATTAATGTGACTGTATGGACGGTTTGACACAGCTGAAGACATGGAAATCTCCAGCAAGGAATAGCAAGAACCCTCTTAACATTGACCAGTTGCTCTCAGAACAAAACCTTTTTCTGTCAGCAGCAGATTTCGCTTCAGGAACCTGTCCACATGCAGACACCAACACTGTAGTCTCTACCTCTTTTACTGGAATGATTCAGTCTGTTCAGTAATACTGAGGCCATTGTGTGGGATTTGACTAGTGAGTGCTGTGGTCAAGGTGGCAATGACCATGAATCAAGTAAGGTGAAATACTTGTTTCAGGAGAGTTTGTTGGAGTGGAGTAGTTATTTTGTTAATTTTCAAACATGCAGCGTCTCCAAAACTAAAAATGCTTTTGAATGTTGTTTGTTACTCAGATGATTAAGTTCTGGTCTTTGGGGAAAATGCTGAAGAAATGTTTATTTGATAATTTCTCTTTTGAACTGCAGACAGGGTCCTTCATTCCTGTCCTATCCATATCAACTAGCAGGAGAAAAAACCCCAAGAACTGCCATGGGGTAAGAGCTTCAGTTTTTGAGCAAGCCTGTGGATTTGCAAACTGTTGTTACAGTCCACTGGATCCACAGGCAGAGCATTTCATTGCCTGTTTCAAAGATGGCAGGCAGGGTATAGTAAAGTGTGTGCTTGTGAGTCACCTGTTGTCCCAGCGAGGACATGTATCCTCTGAAAATATCTGCCACAACACCTCATTCATATACACTGCTGCTGATAGAAGTAGAGGAGGACCTGACAGATTTTTTTTTGTTCTTAAAAAAAATGAATAATGCTCTTTTCAACAGACTGAAAACTCTGCTTATCGACCAGAGTGTGTAAAACTTAAGAAGGTACAGAGAGGGGCGTGATACTCCCAATATAAGGAGAGACTTTGAAAGTATGTTCTATTAAAGAATTTTAGAAGTATTCATCTAGGGAATCAAAAAGACAACATATGTCGCTTTCTAAACCCTGCAGTAAACAATACTGAAGGCATTGGCCTTTTTCTTGCTTTTCCATTGCACTGATTATCCTCACCCTTCTCTACCACCAGTGTATCTTTACTCATTTTTTTTCTTTTCTTGCAGCTTTGTGTTTCAAAGTGCCCAGACAGGTTTGCAACATACATTGATGTTCAGGCTTCCTACAGATATAGACCAGATCAGTGGAATTACTTCAGGCAGTTCTGCAAACCTGGCTTTAATAATCCTCGCAAGGTGTGTATCTATCAGTAGGTGATGGAATATATATTTTCTTCAAGCAAAGTGTAATGTGCATGATTTTACTGAGCTGCATCAACGACTTGAATTATCTGATGTCACCATATAAACACATGTCCCATTTATGTGATTTGACAGGTTTTTTTAAAGCAGGGTGAAGGTCTTGTGTGCACACTAAATTCCCCACTCTTTAAATGATTGCTGTTTGCTTAAAAGAATATCTGCAGCTACCCATGTAGTTGCAGTAGTGTGGTAAGTACCTAGGTACTCCACAGCAGTAGAATAGAGTGTCTCAAACCAGTTCTTAAGGCTTGTAAGTCATCTATAGCTACTTAGAAATTTAGCTAGGAAAATAAATCTATTCTTCATGTTATTGATTTTGCACTCAAATTTACTGTGTTATTTCTTCAGTCTTTAAAACACCTTGCAATTCAGCTATATTACTAGTGCTAAATTCTTACTTTTCTTTAAGAGGAAAGGTAAAGGGGAGGCAAGGAACAATTGCCCAGTCACTTCTGGCTTAGATGCTGATCCAAAGTGAACACGTCTTTTCTTTTTTTGTCACTAGAAAGAAAAGAAGAATAGTCTTTTCCCAAATCACAATGACAGATTCTCACTTAGATCATGAATGTATCTTGCAGCTCCACCAGCCAAGATTGAGGAGGAGGCTGCAAAGCCCAGTCTGGGACGTTCTGTCAGACGGGATGAGAATCAAAAACCATGTAGTTAAATTGCTATGTATTCAGCATTCCTATTTTTCCCCTTTTTAGTCTGTTGCTCAAGTCCTACGTGATGAAGATTGTCCTTCGATGATCATTCCAAGCAGGCCTTGTGAGTGGTTCTACTTCTTACACACGTCGTAGCAGATTGTGAGCATTCCCATTAAAGCACAACTCCAGTTTGAAAAGTGTTTTTCATAATGGCAAGGTCACTGTGAACTGTCTGTTATCTGACAGTCACATCCATTCAATTCTAAAGAGTTTGAAAATATAAATATTTATTAATACTTCTTCTAACTGTCATCTGGAAACATTCAGCATGTGATCAGGTCAAGCTGAGCTCTTTCTTGCTCTTGAATCATCACTGATAACAAAAGTTTTACAACTCAAATTGTGCATTCCAAAATACATGAGGAAGCAACCCCATTGGCATCAAGAAAATGTTACGAATGTGGGAAGGCTCATATGGGCAGCTGTTGAAGTTCACATGATACTTCAGCCCAGTTACAGTGCAACTCTCTTTTCAGCTGCAGTGCTGGTTATGCAGGGCATATAGAGGAATTAAGGGGTCAAAAATGTTTTTGTCACCATGGTCAGCAGGTATTTCTGAGTAGATAACCACAGATCTCAGAGCTCATCTCAGCTGCAGAAGTGTAATACTGACCCAGTATGGAAATAAGAAATTTCTGTTTTATTTTTGCCATGCTTTAAAATGGACATCATGTAAACCAGGGACAGTTATCAAAAAGAGAAAATGGGGATTCAATTTTAAAAACATACTAAGGATTTGTATTAAAACTGATGTACTGACCCAAAAGACAGCAAATAATATGCAAAGAAATCATTACCTTCTTTTAGACTACAGCAAGGGGCAAGGATTACAGAGGGAGGAAAAGAGACATGTTACTTAATTATTTAGTCAGAATAATTGCTGGGGTAGATATACCAGACTTAATATTGAACCCTGGCATCAGTATTTATTGGAATCTGATAACGAAAGCACCGAGTGGTTATATAAAGTACAGCTGTGTAGGAGGACTGTCCTGCTCTTCTCTTTGGAATAAAACCCAGGACTTTTTGCAGCAAAGAACGGGGCAGCATAAATGAGTGTGCAAACATCTCTCCTTTTCTCTCTTTTTTACAATCTCCTCCTCCCTCTGTCTAACCAATAGTTTCTGTCTTTTTTCCATTGCTTCCTCTCCAAGAATATCTAGTGATAGTGGCTGGTACTGGAACTCATCTGGCATATGAGGAACTGACACTTGCTGTTATGTATTGTTTTGGGTGCTAGTACCATTCGTGACCAGTCAAGTTGAGTCTGTCCCTGGGGGCTGGTCTGATTATTACCATGAAATGGCATATTTGAGAAGCTGCAGTTTTTGTAAGCTGCCCAGATACTGACAGAGAGTAAGTTCCACATTTATTACAAATTCTTAAACTTTTACATATACTACTGTTGTTGTTTGGTAGGACCTAGAATCTCAATTTGAAATCTATGATCCCACCCTGACTGAGCTTGGACAAAAAGCCCCAGAGCATAAAAATCATTATCTTGAATGTAATGGCTCTTCCAAGATATGTCAAATCAGCATATTGTTAGATAATCAGTTGACTGCAAATCTGAAATTATTTAAATATGTTACAAAAGAAAAGTGATACAAGTGGAGCTTGACATGAAATGTGATATGCATACTTTGTTTTGATACTTTGAACAGTTCTTAAGAGATGCTTCCCAGACTTCTCCACAAAGAATGGTGTGTTGACCGTGGCAAATCAGACTACATTCAAAGATGGAAGAGGGAAAACAAGAAATGTAACTGATCTCAGGGAAGCTGCAAAGTAGGTTTTACCCTTCTTCAGTGTTCATTTGTTGGATTCTGAGATTGTGCAATAATTTAGGAATTAAAAAATAATCAGAATCTCTTGTAGCCAATGGCTAAGGGGTACCCAAGCAAGACTTGGTAGTAAGTGGTCTCTTTGTGCCTGAGCACTTCCAAAGTTCAATTAAGGAAATCCAGCAGTGTAGTGTGCAGAAAGGAGCAAAAAGTTTTAGTCTGATTGTCTCACTGGTTTTCATTTGGTTAAATCATTCTTGTTGTTTTTCCTAACAAAAATTAGTTTTGCTAGGAAAGTTCAATGAGGTTCAAAATGCAAACCTTCTGCTGCAGGATTCAGGCTAGCCAGTAGTGGCCGTGGCTATCCTCTTCTGTGGTGGCCTTTCCACTACCATGGGCTGTCCTTTGGGCATCTCACCTCATCATGGTGCTCCTGCTTTTGGGAAAAAACAATGTACTGGGCTATTCTTAGGAAAAAAAATAATGCAGGCAGGCACTTTGCTGGGTAGGAAAACAGTTCCACAAAGTCAGCCTTCTGCTTCACTGCGCTGCTTTTGGGTTCTATGCTATTAGCATAGAACAGTCACAGTCCTAGAGTCACAACTGTTTGGTCATTGTTACATTGCAGATATGAACAGTATACACTCTGGCAATAAAGCCTTTTTAATAAATTTTTTTTCACAAATTGCAGAGACACTGTTATGCAGTTTTTTTCTTTGCTGTAATGGTGATTGATGTTGGCTTGATTACAGAACTGGAACTGAAAAATCGTAATATACTTTTATCACTAGCAAAGATATTCCAAATTCTTCCTCTGAGCCTATTTGTTGTTTAAATAAATATGCTTTTCTACCTGAAGCAACCTTTTCTTTGATTTCTTTTCTCAGTGGCATCAATAATGTCCTGGATGCAAGATCAGTTGGAGTGAAAATCTTTGAAGACTATGCCATTTCTTGGTATTGGATTTTAATGTAAGATTTTTATGAGTATTTTTAATTTTTCCAAACTCACTTTGGAGCATGCAGGAAATAAAAAAAATACATCTTTTATGTGTTTGGTACCAATCCTACTTTAAAACTCAAGGAGCAACTGTAATTTCCTTTCATCACATGATGATAAAATTGTTGTAGTTCTGTGCATGAGATAAGGATAGTACAGCATACATACACAGAGCATCAGTTGATCTGGGGTAGCTTTTTAATGTCCTGCCAGACAGAAAATCAGAAGGTGCTGTGTTCTCTTGCAGGACCCATCTGCATGGTAATTCCAAAACTCAAAGATCTGAATTAATCAAACTAGTTGTAGTTGCTAAGTGTCATTAATGTGTATATATATATATATATATATGAAACCCACATATTTTTTAAATTCATATTAGCAGTATATAGTTAAATAAGTCCATAACTCCAATGCAGCAGGCAAAGCAGCATCAAGAACAAGAAGTATTGAACAGTATTAACTTCATCTTGCACTTAATACTCACTAATCACCAATTAATTAAAACAAATTTTAAACAAAAGAAGCAGCTACTTTGCTGAAGCAAATATGTAAGTATTTGTGCATTCTTAACCCATTAATATTGTTTTTGATGGACTAGAATGTTGATCATTTTAAACAGGAACAGAAGCCATTGCCAAGTAAGAGCCTGTAACATGCACATGTTAAGCATTAGTCAAACCTTAATACAAATCCATGACAATAAATACATACTTTAGATAATAATATGGAAAATTACTTCAGAAACATCAGTTAAGCTTTTAAAGGTGTTCAGTCACTGGTGGAAGGACAGCTTTCTCATAGTCTGGTACCATGCTCACAGTCGTTAGTGGCAGGAGACTCAGAGATATTCAAGCTTGGTTCTCTACCCCTTATTGAAAGCAAGCTTATGGTATGGATTCTCTCAAAGGAGATATCACTGAACACACAGGCCAGAGAGAGAAGGGACAACTCTTTTTAACAGAAATTCTAAATACTGAAGCAAGGTTCCATGTTTCAAATATGATTTTTTTTTTAGGGAATTGTCGCTACTTTTAAAGTAGTTGGATAAGAGTTATTTCACCTTTTTCACCAAATGAGAGCATATATCAAACCACTTCTGGACAAATATGTTCAAGTGCCGGAGTTTGGGTGATGACAATGAAGGCTTGACAGTGAAGGGAGGTTGGATTAAAAATTAAATATGGAGTTGCTGTCGTCTTTTTAGCATACCCCCAAAGGACTGCTGCTTTCAAGCCTCAGTTTAAGGGAATCAGTCCGTTGAAGACAGGTGTCATTGTGTCCTCAGTTTTGGTGTTACTAGGACTCATGTATGTAAGAGGACTTTAGATAAAGGTAGTTTACTGCTTTTAAGAAAGAGTCATAAGCTCCAAAACAACTTTTCTTGAGGAATACATTCTGAATTTCAGTAAGGCATTCAGAAAGGGAAAATACATGAAGCTAGGAAGACTTTAAAGGGCTAGGACTTAAGATGAGCTTACAAAGGTTTGACTAAATGATCTGGTGTTATTTTTTTATCTTGTCCTTCTGCCTGTCTGGCTTAGTTTGCCCAAAACATCCGGTTTTGATTGTTTATGATCAGGCTGCCCTATTTTTTAGCTGTGGTTATTGGCTGAATAAACTGGAAATATTCATAAGAAAAGTTACTGAACACAGCAAGAAGAGGCTTTAAATTTTTTTGAGTCTGTACTAATAAAAAATTCTGATGTAACACCTACTGAGAATCATGGGACATGAGATGTTCTGTGAAGCATCCAATCTGCATGTTTATTGGATGGGATTATTATTTATATTGCTTTATTCACAATGATTTAGAAAGCCTCACTGAGTAAAAAGGCCTTTTGCCATAATTTTTTCCTTTTTGATTTGCTTTCTGGGAGTAAAATGAAAACAAATACTTACTTACCCCAGACTTGATGGAGAAGATGCCATAAATGTCTTTCTTAGGGGGTCCATAGATGACTCTTAACATTTTTTTTTATGCATCATAGTGCCCTAATCATTTCCTCTTCTGATGAGTAGAAAGAGTCACTGGTTTTTCCTCCTAAATTTAATTCTTTTTTTTTTTTTTAAGGAAGCTCCTAGAATGTTATTTACTAACATTGTTTTTTTGCAAGCAGGGATTTTCAAAGGAGGACATAAATCAGCAACTTCCCCTTACATAGGTATTCCTCCAATTTAACTTTCTGTACTGTAGATTAGATTGTGGCCTGAAAAAGACAGGGGGTTGTTCAACTGGTGTAAGTGACAAAAAGGGCATTTGTGTTAGTCCCATTCAGCCAGTCTGAGAACCTAGTGCCTGCAAACATTTCGGGCTCTGCCCTGTGAGATCATCATATATAAACTGTTTGTTTGTAATAGCAGATAATAGCCATGAGAATGTATTTCACGACGAAGATTTTGAAATACATTTTTACAAATGATTCTCTTTGTGAGGTGAAGTGACCCTCATTTGGAGTAACAGGCATACAAGAAAGTGAATAGATTCTCACACTCATTTTCTCTGTGTTTGTTTCTTCTCTTTCTAGAGGGCTGTTCATTGCAATGATGCTGAGTCTGCTCTTCCTTGTGTTACTGAGGTTCACGGCTGGGGTTCTCTTCTGGATTTTCATCTTTGGTGTGATTGGAATTATAGGTTATGGTAGGTGTAATCTTCTAGCCTCTGAGGCTGTCTTTCCTTATTGTTTAAGTTTGGGCAAGGAAAATCAGTAGTTATATCAATTAAATGGTACAGTTGGGTGAATTAATGCACACTTGGAGACAAAGTTAAGTGTAAAGGACTTAAATGGCAGCAAAATCTAGGAAGAATCCAGCTGTGCTGATACATAGCACCAGATGTAATAAACTGTCTTATCTACACACACTGTCATCACTTGTACTGATATTATAATTGACTAGGCTCATAGTGATGCATTTTTGTGTTTTGCTTACCTGATAGGCTGAAGACAAAACACTTGGCTTGTAAAAGATTTTTGTTAAAATTTGTCTTTGCATTCTTCAGAAACACTCATGTTATATTGATTGTTTTTTAAAAGGCATCTGGCATTGTTACTGGGAATATGACCATCTTAAAGGAATACCTGGATCTGACCTCACTGTTTATGATATTGGATTCCAGACAGACTTCAAAGTATACCTGCAACTGAGGCAAACATGGTTAGCATTTAGTAAGTGCCCTTTAAATTTGGTATCTGTTAATGTATATCAGGAGAATCAATCAGTCTCTTGCTACAGTTTCTGCCCTGTTAAATCTCCTCCTACAGGTTGCTTAGAAAAGAAAACAATTACATTTCTTTGTATTGTGTAAAAATGTGCTTTTTTAAAATGAGACTAGTATTTTTGTAAGGGGAGATAATGCAATCACAACAGTGATACGAATGAAAAATCCTTGTGTTATTAATGTTCTACTTCCTGTGTGTTCAGTCTTCATCATGGGGAGGTAGAAGGCAATAATAAAGTTATACTTGATGAAGTTGCATAAGGAGAGGCATTTTTCAGTCCCAGTTTGTTTTTTCTCCCTCTTTGAGGGCTCCAGAATTGTGATTAATAACTAATGAATAACTACATCTTGGTATCTTAGAATCACAGAATATCCTGAGTTGGAAGGGACCCATCAGGATCGTAAAGTCCAACTCCTGGCCCTGCACAGATACCCCAACAATCCCACCATGTGCTTAAGAGCATTGTCCAAATGCTTCTTGAGCTCTGGGAGCTTTGGGGCCGTGCCCACTGCCCTGGGGAGCCTGTTCAGTGCCCAACCACCCTCTGGGGAAAGAGCCTTTTCCTAATACCCAACCTAACCCTCTCCCAACTCAGCTTCAGTCATTTCCTCAAGACCCGTCAGTGGTCACTGGTCTTCACAGAGTGAAGAGATCTGTACCTGCTCCTCTGCTTCACCTCATGACGATGTTGAAGACCCTAATGAGGTCTCCCCTCAATTTACATTCATGTCACTGAATTTTCTTGGAGGCCGATCTAAGACTGTGGAATGAACCATAGAAAATTTCATCATCTTTCTTTTCAAAAAGTGCTCCGTTGCCTTTTTCTACAAGGGCAGTGTATTTAAAACAACATCTTCCTGGAACAAGACAGCCTGCAACACACATATTCCTCCCTAAGAAGGGAGAGACATCAGAGAGAACAAATACCTGTCCAGTATTGCAACTCTGTTACTGTTCTATTAGAAGGCTTAACTTAACTGATGATGACATGACTGAAAACACTGTCTCTCACTATTGGTAGCTAAATTAATAGAGGAGTGGTATGTTGCTTAAATCTCCTTTCTCTTCCTTGTGTTTTCATTTACCTCTGTTTTGGATCATTGAGATCATGAGGCATCTTCTATAACTGTTGAGGCAGAGCTTTTTAGTATGCTATCCCTAGAGAATAGTGGGGCTTTATTATGTTTTTTTTTTCTTCTAACTCTTCAAGCTCATTTCCTACCTGATTCCTAGCAGCCAGTGTATAGTTTATCTAGAAGTCAGTGTCACTTTCAGATGAGTAAATGGAGGTACTCAGGAATTAAATTGCTTTTCCAACATCATCCAGCAAAATAAATAGCTAAATATCCTGAAGAAAGTGTAGTCATAGTCCTAGTCTAGAACTGATCAGGTACTGACATTGCTTGCCTTTTTCACGATGTTTGGAACAAGTACCTTAACTTAACAGAGCTGATTTGGAATGAGACCAACTTTAAAGAAACATGGTCTTATATTTCTTCATGGGAAAATGATATTGAAATGTGTGTAACAAAAACTTTGTTCTGAACAAGGTCTGTGGCTCTGAGCACCACAGCAGTCACTTGCTACCTGCAATTCTGTTGCTAGGAGTAGTGATAATACTTGGGATTGCAATTTAACATCATCTGTGAGTATCTGGGTCTGAAATTATGAGACTGTGTCTGAGCTGTGGGACCTAAAGCCAAGCCTTGTGTTCCTTTGCCAATCTCCATACAAGTTTTAAGTATTCTTGTGGATACTGTCCCTTCTGTCTTCCTCTCCCTTCACAGAACTTCTTGTGTGCAACTACTCACACCTGCTGGGCTGGTTTAAGTGTTATCTAACGATCCGAAGGACAAAAAAATTAATGCATATGTCTCAGTCAGAGGAGATATGTTTCAGGCATTAAAGATTGTCTTGTCTAGATGGAAGCCCACAGAATTTTCTTACTTTCTACTGTAGAAGTAGGTTTTGAACCAGCACAAATAGAAATCAGATAGGAGCAGACCCTTTACCCAGATGAGGGTTATGATTCAAATATTGCTTATAATGAAGAGAGAAAGTGTTCTGGAACATGGTGCTCTCAGAGCTCTAACCTCAGATCAGGTGTGTAGTGTGTATTATTGCAGCAGCACAACTGGAAGGTGAAAATAATTTGTCCAAAATTGTCTGATTGTAATCTCTTCTTTTTTTTAATTGTAACTCAAATGAGGTGAAAGGAGCTCATGTCAGGTTAACACTCAAACAAACCTATTGATTTTAGTGCATCTAAATTTTAGAACAAAAGCACTCAAAGCACTCTTCATGAAAAATTTGTCTCTTCGTCTCTTTTTTTTATTATCTAAGTGCTACAAATGAGCAGCATTATCGTATTTACATGCAGAATCTTTGTTTGTGAAAAGTAGAATTTGTAAAGGATGACTTGTATCTAAAGCTAGATACTGCAGTTACATTGAAGTAAATTTTTATCTTTGAGAATTTTATGTTCCATTTTTCTTTTAAAAATACAAATGCTAATATCAGGATCCTACAAGTTCTGACTAGCTCTCTGCATATAGAACTTCCTTATAGTGGAACTTACAAACGTGTGAAGTGGGATTGAAGTTTGACAGGTGCAGTTGGAGAAAGAGAACTGCTCAAGTAGAGAATTTTATGGAGGTCATAAACAGTAGTGTAAAATACAAGAAAAAAAATCTCACAAGCAACATACTGGTTTGGTTCTTGATAAATCTAAGTTTTTTGTTTGTTTGCTTACAGTGATAATACTTTGTGGTGTTGAAGTCATAATCATACTGATGCTGATCTTCCTAAGAAATCGCATCCGGATTGCTATTGCACTGCTGAAGGAAGGTAGTAGGTACGTTTGTCTGATTTTAATGTATTTTGAATTCTGTTGAATGATCTCTGGAGGACACTCATCTCAAGCTCCATCTTGTACTACCAAGGGCAGAAATTTAGGGGTTAAAATACAACACTGGATTTGTTGAACAGAACATATAATATAGTTTTTTTGCAAATAGGCTATGATCTCACAGGCCTTGGAAGCAGAGCTGTGTTGTTAGAGCACAGAGTTAGCTCTGAGTTTTTCTGTATGCACTTCCTTGTAGTTTTCTACCATCTCAGTTGCCATTGTTGTTCCCAGGAATGATTAGGGATTTTTGTGGTGGGATTAAGAAATACTGAAGTTCAGCATTCAGCCAGGTACCTGTTTCCTGTCTTATGCTGCTGTGCAATTAGAGCATAGCAATTAATTTTGGCAGCACTAAATTAAACTCTTTAATTCCTCTTCATTAAAATCCAGGAACACTTTTAGCACTCTTCAAAACCTTTGCTCACAACCTTGGAAGGATTTTAGAAAGTTCATAAACTTCTTGCTGAGAAGTAATGACATTCCGTAGTTTTTCAGCAGCATGAAAAGGTCACTTGAGGATGAAGTTTTTACTCTTGTGCATAATGCATGAGATGAAACACCGTATGTAATTACTGTAAACCTAATAGACCATGCCCTGTATTCAGGAAGATGAAAAATAAGCTGCTAATGCCTGGAAGTCAAATTATGTTTTTCAATACCTTTTTACTATTTTTTAAAAAATATTACAATTATAATGCTAATAATTGACTTGAAATCCATAATCAGAAACAAAAGTTGTTCCTCAGTTTGTTGGCATAATTGTCCATGGTCTTAGTGGTAACTAAGAGGCCTACCATTAACTGCTGAACACAGCTAATATGTTGTGATTATTTCTCAGACAGCATAAGGCTGTGTCCTCCTGTGTGACTTTTACATCTCTGGACTCAGACAACAATTGCTTTGCTGCTCATAACCTCCTGATTGCACATGACAGTTTCCTTGCATTCCCCCCTGCGTTTGCTACTTTACCTGTAGAAACTGAGTAAATTTTTCTCCTTTTGCATTCTGGGAAGTGCATCCTGTAAAACAAATAACACCAAAGTGCCCTAAGTCATAGGAGAAATACTGTAGGAAATAGGACTAGACAAAAAGGCTTCTGATAGGCTTACAGGGTCACAGGAAAGAAAATTTAGAGTAACAGGACATAGACAAGAGGTGTGTAAAGACTGTTAATGACTGTAAGCTTCAGTAAACAAAGCATGGGTTCTCTGAATTCATATCCAGTGAGATACTCAGCTGGAGTTGTTCACTTCTGAGGTAGCTGCAGCCAGTTTACCAAGAGGGGATATATTAACTCCCTCTCTTACAGAGAAGTTAGCGCTAGCAGAGTAGGAACCGGCATTCTCAAGTTCCTGCTCACTAGTCACATTCTAGCCAAAGGAATTAGCAGTAGAATGTCACTCTCTAAAACATAAGCCTTGATGTTAAAAGAAGAGCTCTATGCTCTCAGCAGTGAAAGGCCATTATTCTTCTTGCCTGTCAGTAGCCAAAGGTGAGCACCACTCATCTGTGGCACATGCAGGTAGTCACACAAAGCTGTAAGCGCGTGTCCTGGCATTGTGAAAACAAGTTGACTGTCTCTGCCTGAAAATAGCTAGCACTTAAGGCAGGAAAGGAGCTGGGAACAGAGTTGTCAGATACAAAGAAGAACAAGGTAATTTCATGTCTGTAGGAGCTGAAGGGAGAGCACAGGATGAGCAGAGTGGGTACATAAAAGGTAACATCTGCAGCAGTCAACAAGGAAATGTCATGGAAATTGGTCAGTGGCCTGTAAAGAGATGGATATGTGAAGCAGTCATGAAGAAAGACAAAGGAGAAGACAGGCTGGAACATGGCAAATTGATAAAGTTCACTGTAGTACTGTTGATAAAAGTGGAGTGGTAGAAATGACAAAGTCAAGATCTGAAGACATTTGAAGAAAGTTCCTGCAGTATTCTGAGATCCCAGTGCTAGATTATGTTATGACTGTCAACTAGGATCTCAAAGTAAAATTGCTAGAAGACTGATACAAAGCTTGTTTCTAGAATTGTTGTAGCTTATTGATATGTTTTGTTTCTTTCATAGGGCTATTGGCTATATAATGTCTACACTGTTCTACCCCATCGTCACCTTCATACTCATTGCAATTTGTATTTCCTACTGGGCTGTTACAGCTGTGTATCCTTCTGTATACCTCTCTGGAGCAAGTCTTCCGGTCTGCAAGACTAGATAATTCTCTATTTCATGTTAATCAAAGCAGTGTTAAGAGGGTTGTTTGGTCACTTAGCACGTCATGTGCTGATGTGGCTTCCTTGCCACACAATTGCATGTGATGTACAAATTAGACAGTGCATTTAATCTAGTTAAAAAGAACGGGACTAAAATTTCTGCCAAGGCAGAGGGATCATACAAGGCATTGTGTACTACAAAAAATTGACTTGAGGAACTAAAAAGGGCCCTCAGCAAAGAGTGAATATGGTCTTTAATGTGCTGCGTGCTCTATAGGCCTGGTGTTAATGGTGTCTTAGTTAACTGGGGGTGGAGTGGGCTCCGTATGTGTTTTATTAGGAAAAGTATGAGAAAGGAATGAGAGAATATACAGTGCACTGTCTTTGAATTGCCTGACAGCAACCAGTGTTTGTTCCTGAACAGTAGGGGTTTGGTAAGGATTAAGAAAGGGGGAAACTGCTATTTGAAAACCTGTTGTTCTTTCATTCACAAAGAGGGCCAGTTCCTACTGATTGGTAATTCATCCTTATGCTCAGTATCTACTTCCACCAAAATACAAACTGTCAAAGAACTACTGCATAGTCTGCCTTGTCAAGGATAGATATGCAGGAGAGATAAAGACAACTTACAAGCTTATACCCTCTGCCCATTCTGGTCAGGGGTTATTACACCTCTGGAGTGGCGTTTGCCTTAGTTCTCTAAGGGAAAAGAGTATTCAGTCTTATCTTTCAACCCTTCAGATACATCTCTGCATAGCCAAAGAAGTTTTTGTGTTACCTGCAGAAGTTTTTTAGTGCTCTATACCCACTGCAGAATCCTAAGTTGCTCAAAACCTACAGTTCTGTGATTTCTCCTTAAAAGATTTCATTCAGTTTTCTTGCCACATCAGGAGAACCTGTGTATAAAGTCATGGCTAATCAAACACTGTGCAAGTATGCAAACCTGACTTGTGACCCAGAGGTAAGTGTAACAAATATTTACCTATATTGAGAGCTATACTAGTTACATTTCTTAATCACTGTTATAGGCAGTGCTAGTAGAAAATGTGAGTATTTCAAGTAATGATTCCTCATGTTAAATCTGAAAATATTACCTAGTGTTCAGGTAACACTTCTTTGTTCAAAGAATTTTAGACATAAACTAGTTTTTCTGCTAAATTTTCCTGTAAATATTAACCATTCTAATTTACAGCGTGGGGAAGGAAGACACAGAAATAAAAGTTAATTGGTATTCTTGAATTCATGAGGAGTCTGTTTTGTGGTGCTCCAAAGGCAGTGGTAGTGTTTGAAAGCTGTGCCTCAAACTTGTCCAAGGACTAGCTGTGATTTGAAGCAGAAGCTTAGCTTCCTTTGGCACAGTAATTACCTTTAGGAAGCTCCAGAAATGTTTGTCTTTTTTAATCTAAATTTTGCTTTCAGTCAGAAGTTTTTACTTGACTCTGGGTTTGAATTTAAGGATGTTTGCAAAACTAGAAATATTTATCAAATGTTATGCACCAGGGGAAGAATAACCCCACATGCCAGCACAGGCTGGAGAGCAGCTCTGCAGAGAAGGACCTGGTGGTCCTGGTGGATGACAAGCTGTCCCTGAGCCAGCAGTGTGTCCTGCGGGCCAAGAAGGCCAGTGGGATCCTGGAGTGCATTAGGAAGAGCATTGGTAGCAGGTCAGGGTGGAATCCTGCCCTGCTGCTCAGCCCTGTGAGGCACATCTGGAGTGCTGTGTCCAGTCCTGGAGGACATGGAGCTCCTGGAGGATCCAGAGGAGGCTGCAGAGATGATGAAGGGACTGGAGCATCTCCCTTATGAGGAAAGGCTGAAGGAGCTGGGGCTGTTCAGCCTCGAGAGGAGACACTGAGAGGGGACCTCACCCATGTCTATCAGTGTCTGCAGGGAGGGCTCAGAGGATGGACCAGGCTCTGCATGGGGGTGCCCAGGAATGGGACAAGAGGAATGGGCAGGAACTGGTGCATTAAATTTAAGTATACTGCTGTGCTTATGTATATACCAAAGAATTCCTCACGCTACTGATGTCTGAACACTGCAAAAGAAAGTAATTAAAATTTGTTTGTTTTTATTTCATGCCCAAACCAAGCCAATACATGAAATGAACAATAGAAATAGGGAAAAGTAATTAAATTCAAAGACTACTCCTCTTTTAATAGTCTGAGATACATGAGGAAAGTTGTGAACACATCCACAATTTGTATGAAATGGCATAGCTTAGTTTTTTTTTCAAATGTGGTGATTTACCTGAATGTCAGATTTGGCCTCTAGTTTTCAAATAAATATATTTTTTTTAATGTGAGCAGATTTTCTTTAATGAAACTGAAGTGTTTATGTATCTTAAAAGTAGATTTCTGAAATTCAAATTCCATTTATGTACGTTTCAGGCATTTGGTGAACAACTGTTTGCTAACACCTACTTTAAAGTTAAGCATCTCATAAGTCTTTGATGTGAATACTTAAATATGTAAACTGGTTACATAGTGTTGAAGTGCAGTTTTTAATGAACTAATGAAACATCAAGGAGAATTATGTCATTTAAATTAACCTCCTAAACTTCAGAGGCTGTGTATACAGTATGCCTTGCTTATGATTGTGTTGTTTATTTTTCTTTCTATTCAGACTTTTAACACAACCAATGTGACTAAATTGTGCCCGGGTGCTCAGTGTACTTTTGCTTTTTATGGAGGAGAAAGCCTGTACCATAAGTACATCTTCATCTTCCAGTTAGCCAATGCCTTTGTCTTTCTCTGGCTGGTGAACTTTGCAATTGCACTAGGTCAGTGTACTCTTGCTGGTGCCTTTGCCTCTTATTACTGGGCCTATCGAAAACCAGCTGATATCCCACTGTGGCCTCTCTTCTCTTCATTTGGACGAGCAATACGGTAAGAATGGAGCTGGATGTGAGCCTGGTCATGAATCCAACAAGTGCTGTTTGTACAGCTGTTTGTACATCTGTGGAAGCCAGTCTTAGAATATCAGATGAAAATGATTAGTCAGCATTGTGTTTTAATCTCAGTAGCAGCCAAGCTCCTGCAGCTACTCGCTCACTTCTTCACAGTGGAGTGGGGGAGAGAATCCAAAGGGTGAAGGTGTGAAAACACGTGGGCTGAGATAAAGACAGTTTAATAGGTAAAGAAAGGCCACATGCACAAGCAAAGCAAAACAGGAATTCATTCCCCATTTCCCATGGGCAGGTAGGCATTCAGCCATCCCCAGGACAGCAGGGCTTCATCATGCATAGCAGTGACTTGGGAAGACAAACTCCATAACTCCAAACATCTCCCTCTTCCTCCTCCTTCTGCCAGCTCTTACTGCTGAGCATGGCACCTTATGGTGTGAGATGCCCCTGGGGTCAGTTGGGGTCAGCCATCCTGGCCATGTCCCCTCCCAGCTCCTCGAGCACCCCCAGCCTGCTCGCTGGCAGGGCAGGGTGAGGAGCAGAACAACCCTCACTGCTGCGCAAGTGCTGCTCAGCAGGAGCTAAAACGTGGCTGTGTTATCTGCACTGTCTTGGTCACAAATCTAAAATATAGGACAGCAGAAGCTTCTATGAAGAAAACTAACTCTAGTCCATCCAAAACCAGTAGAGTCAGGAAAATGTACTTGTTAGGGGAAGGCTGAATGCTGTAGCCCAGGATCCTGTACTGCCCCAAGGCTGCTGCAGCTCCCTGTCTCTAGGTTCAACCTAAGGCTGAGCAGGTGCTCCCAGTAGAGACACACCCCAAATACTTGTATATAGCACATGTATACACAGATTGACAGACAGACACAGCACTCAAATACACCAGCAGCACCAGTAGCTTCATCCTGTTTGGCAGATCAGGATGAAGGTCCATTAATTTATGGAATTGCCACTAATGGACCTTCCTCCACTTACAATTTTATTTATATGTACATACACATGCACATACATGTATTATTGTACATATACACACGTGGGTGATGTAACAGTCATTTATTTTGTTTTAGATACCACACAGGTTCACTGGCATTCGGCGCCTTAATTCTTGCAATTGTCCAGCTTATTAGAGTAATACTGGAGTACCTGGATCACAAACTGAAAGGTGAGGTTTATGAATCTGCTGTAGGTCGGTAAGACCTCCTTTGCTAAATTAATTCTTTACTTTCCCAAGTGGTTTCTTAGCAATGAAAAGAGATTAATTCCACATTATCCATTGTAGTTTCATTTGAAACCAGTAAATTTATGCTAATTTACTCAAATTGAGTTTATGTTCTTTGTAACGTAATGTAAAGTTCAGGTGAGATGTGGATCTGATCTAATGGAAAGCTAGTGAGATAAATTTTTGTTGAGAGAGTCCATACTTAGAAGGAAGGAAATAACATTTCTGCTTTTGTCACTATTTAAGATTTTTTTTTTTAATAGCTTTCTACATTCTGAAGATAGTTCATGTATTCCATGTATGATGTACTCTCTCCTGTTTTTTTTAGGTACTCAGAACTCCTTCACTAGATTTCTACTCTGCTGCCTCAAGTGCTGTTTCTGGTGTTTGGAAAAATTCTTAAAATTTATAAACAGAAACGCCTACATCATGGTATGTGCCATGTCTGCATGTGGTCTCCCCTATCTGGGACACTAAAATACCCTGGCCACTACTAGTTGGTCAACAGTCAGCAGTACTTGAATCTGCTGAATAAATAGTGGGATTTATGGGAGTTTTCAGGATGTGCATGTGGTTCTACCATGAAAAAGTAAGATTTTTTTTTCTTCTAATCTCAGACGCTTTTTATGCCTGTCTTTGTCTATCACCCCCACGCCAAAGCAAGTGGGAAGGGATAGTATAACTGGTTAACTCCCCCTCTGATTCAGCAACTGAGATACTGATTTCAACAGGAGTATTACCTTTTCTCATATTGCATATTGATGACACATCTGTTTGGAGGCGGTGTTTGAATAGAGATGTCAGAAGGCATGTGATAACTGTATTTCCACCTGGAAGTTAAAAACACAAATTCTACTAGCAGCAGCAGTGATATTTCTCTAAAATAATCCTTCTTAGCTTCCAGATAAGAGAAGTTTGAAATTTTCAAAAAAAACAAACATACACAGATTTAAGCCTAGGATGTTCTGACTTGAAGCAATTTCAGTAATTGAATGGTATGGTCTCAAAGGAGGTGACTGTAATGGATCCATTATAACCTGTGTTCTGCAATTGATGTTTCAAATTAAAGCTATCTTGAAGAGGAAGTATTGTTTTTGACAGTCTTTACAGTTGATAAACTGTCTGAGCTAAGTTTACCTAGTGTATCTTGCCCTCATGGGCACTATTCCATGAATAGTTTGTTTCTGGATAACTTTAGCTATAGCCTGTTTGTTTCTGGATAACTTTAGCTGCTTTACTTTACACTGATTTCTTCAGTGAAAGCAGCATCAAGTCCAAGGAGATACCTACAGGAGTCAGCTCACTTCAGCTCTACAAGTGCCTATTGCTTTCCACTGACTATAAATCTAATATAGGTAACTAGCAAAGGGAGCATAATCCCTTTTTTGTTCTCCTTGGCAAACTGAGTCTACTGCCTGCAAGATCACAAGGGGTGGCATGCTCATCACCAGGTGATTTGAAAGGGAAGGATGAATAATGCTCTGTCCCAGCCTGGTGGGAAGCACTGAGAAATAGTAGGTGACGAGGGGAAGTGCTTTATGTTCATCTGAGTTTGAAGGCCATATATTAGAGAAAACTATGCATTACATGCAGGAAGATTCGGGCATACAAGGAGGTATCCTAATTATTTTAAATACCTAATAGCTACTATTATTTTGCAGATTGCCATATATGGTAAAAACTTCTGCACCTCGGCAAGGGAGGCATTCTTTTTGCTCATGCGGAATGTGGTGAGGTAAGGGACCATCTCCCAGTCCTTGGAAATGTCAGGAGTTCCTGCTATTGCACTCTGAGGACACACTTCTTTCCTCTCATACATCTCCTCCAAATGCTACTGTGAGGTGTTCTGTCCTCACTATTACTCAGTGTGTAACGGCAGACTGTCCAAAATGTACAGTAACCTGTGCAAAGTTGATAAAATCTCACAGGTTTGTTGTGATTGCTCCTTTAAATTCATAAGTACCCAGTAGATTGTAATAATGTCTCCAAGAAACCAGTGTGCCCCTGAGAGGAGATCTGTGGATACACAGGAATGGGATGCTCATCATCTGCCGTATGTGTGTTTCTTGAGCTTTGGTCAACTTACTGTCTGGGAAGAGGAAAGCACAAAGACTTAAGTCTTCAGATTCATTCAGAAAGCTCATGGGGTGTCAGACAGTGGAAGTAAAGAAGAGGGCATACTTTGCTTTCAAAAAGAAGATCTTTAACATAACCAGATCTCCCCTGGTACTGGGAACTCTCCTGCCCTTTACTCCACTATCAAGTCTGCTGCCAAACTTCCTGTTGTCATCAGTACTTTCCTTCGTTGTGCCTGGCTCTTCCTTTACTACTGTGAGATCAAAAAACAATGGGAGAATAACTAAGGAGCAGGCCATGTTACCAAGCAAGAGACACAGTAAAACTGGTTAGGTGGTTTAGATTGTAAAGTGAAGGAACTGGGAGGAGGAGAAAAACGGAGGGAGAAGCTGAAGGAGGAAGATGGAAATGATGCTTCAGGAAGAAGAGGAAAGGATTGGAGGTGGGATAATAGAGTGCTTTCACTGTGTTAGCCTGCACTAATATCAGGGCAGTGACATCCACACCGTGTAGTACCTGTGCAATAGAAAAGCTGCCTTCGTTTCCTGACAGAATATCACCTCTCTGTCCTTTGTGATTTTGCTTTTCATCAGTAAGACCAATATCTAAAAGCCAGGCATCTAATTCTGTTGTTTCAAATGAAAACGTCTTTATCTTGTATATTTTGCTAAATCTGAGTTCTGACATGTTAATGGTGATTTGTCTCTATAGTAGTTCTTAATGTTTATTTTTCACGGTAGTCAGTGCTGTATATTACCATATCTATAGACCTCAGTGCTTTGAAGAGGTTGAGGATACAAAGCTCATCTCAGCTTATCTGTATTGTTGTGCTGCCAGCCTGTGAAATCAGCAGAAGACAGCTTCTGGTCATGTTATGCCATTATCCATAGATTTAAGGAGAAAGAATACAAATGTCTATTCTGTGATGATTATGTATTATTTATCTTTTGCTGAACAGAGTTGCAGTTCTGGACAAAGTTACAGACTTCCTTTTATTCCTGGGGAAAATCCTTGTTGCTGGTGGTGTAGGTAAGCTAATTGATTTTTTTCTGAGTTCCTGTGTTCTATTTTCTGGTATCTACAAGCATGGCTGCTGTAATCATAATATATGCTTAGTTAACAGCTGGAGATTCTCATCAGTCTAACTGTTTGTAAACCTGTTCCCATGTTTCTAGAATTTGCAAAATTGAATTAAAATCTTTTTTGGATCAAACCAAATTCACACCCAATAAGTCAGCCACAGTCAGTTCTCCTTTCATGAGAACTGAACAAAATTACAAACGAGATTCAGCAGACATCATGCCTACAAGAGGTATTTCAGGTCTGCAGGAGATGGGCCAGAAGCTCTGCTGTATTCTAGGCCATTAAAACTATGAGCAATAGTAAAAGAAATAGAATATTTCTAGCATTCTTATAGGGTTTTCTTGGTTATCAGTAAATATCAAAAGAGATTACTCATGGTTTTCTGTGACAGAAATGTGTTTCCCTATTTTTTAAATGAAACAATTTCAGAAATTCAGGTTGTCACTATTCTTTTTTTTTTTTTTTTAAATTGTCACAGCAGTTTTAAAAAAAATTTACGAATAACTGTATTTTGCATTCTGTACCTTAAAAGGTAACTAATTAATTATATTTTATCAAAAATTGAAAACTACTCCTAAGAACTTATCTAAAATATTTTGTCATTACTATAGAATTACATAATTTATTAATTTTGCTATTAAATTAAATTTGACGAAACAGAACAATTAATTAAAATATTTCTGGGTCCATGAATATCTTTATGGCAATTAATTGATTTACATATCTCTTCTGTCAGATAATCAGTATTGAGGAATTTATTGTTTACAGACTTTCATTTAAACCAACCTTAGATCTGTTATGTCTCATCCATGCTTTAGATGTTAGGAAATAAGGGCTAGCATGGAAGTCACTAATTGCCTGTGCTTCTTGCAGGTGTCCTGGCATTCTTTTTCTTCACACAGAGAATACCAGTCTTTGCACAGGAAGTGCCAATGTTAAATTACTACTGGGTACCATTGTTGGTAAGGCAACCATCTAATCTTCTGAACGCTGGGGACAGTTCGAGGTGCTCAGGCTGCTCAGGGCATGGTCTGATCACAACTTCTGTGGTCAGCCCCTCAGTGGCATGATATTCACTGAGGTGAGGATTGATCTGCCATGCTGCAGTCCTCAGGATCCTTCAGGCAGAAGTGGCAGTGCAGTGACTTTGCACCTTCAGAAAAATTAGGTTTCACATCTGCTTTGCTCAGACTTCACAGACTGTAAAGGCTGGTGGTGAGGCACTGATGGCAGTGTGGCTTCCAATGGAGGGGATGTGCAGTGCATCTCCTTCTCCTTTTGTGGGCACCCCTAGACTCCAGAACATCTCCAGGATGAGTGTTTCTTGAAGGAGTCCAGAATATCCTTGGCATATATTCTCTTTAGATGTTGAAATAATTCTGTTTTGGCAGCTGGAAAAATAGTGGCTACTGCATGTTAGAATGCAGTGTCTTGACCCTGTGATCACTGTCCACAGCACTAGAAACCTTTGGTAGAAATACAGAGCCGACATTAAATTCTTCCAAATTTGCTTAGCAAACTAGGCTTCTGACTTGTGTCGATAGTGCCACATTGGCACCAAAAGAAGTTTGGGGGTTTATTGTGTTTGTTGTGTTTTTTTTCAGACAGTCATCATTGGCTCCTACCTAGTTGCACACGGGTTCTTCAGTGTCTATGCAATGTGTGTTGACACGCTTTTCCTCTGCTTCTGTAAGTACTACCTTTTCTTTCAGTCATGGAAGGAGGAGTAGAAAACCACCTTATCCCTTCCTTACAGAATTCTGGTGGCATACTGGCAGACTGTGAAAAATTAGCAACTTCTTCTTTTCAGATAGGCTCCTTGATGCATTCTTCAGTAGTTTAGTATTCAAAGTTAATTAGTTTAAAAAATGTGAGGTAGCTTTATGGTTCATGGGGGTATCTGGCTTTTGTCTTTCAGATGTTCCTTAAATTTCAGTAAGTTTGCTTCAGGGTGCTTTGTGAAGAGCCCTGTACAGTATTGATTCACTTAAACTTCTTGATAATAACAAATACATTCTTTGATATATAGATAGTACTTTGTTTTCAGCATAATAACCCTGAACAAAGTATTATGCTGAATCACCTTAAGAATTCTGTAAAATACCACTTGAAACTATTTGTCCCTTGGACCCCTGATGACAAGCAATCATGGACACTGTCACAGGGACAGAGAATACTAAAGTCACAACAGAAACCTGTTGGTCTCAAATTAGGACATGATTATAAGAAGTGGATGTCCTTAGTATATAATACCTTCCATGTGCTAGACTTTTCTATAATGAAATTCGTTCTGATAGGTCAGTGTAGAAGTTACGTGGCAGTGATTGGTCTTGCAACTGGCAAATTGGTAATACTAAGGGAATACTGAAATAGTCATAGGCTTGATCTTTCATATATATGCACAATGGATTACTTACGAGAGATAAACATGGTGATACTGATTCTTTGAACACTCACTTTAGCCGTGCTTTCCTGAAAACTGAGGATAGCAGTGATTCTGGAAAAACTGGGTTGCCAAAGACTCACAGGAACAAAATCAAGTAGAAAACTGAAAATTGAGAGCTATGTCCTGTTTATCTCAAGTTATGATCTTTGGTTCTGTACAAACAGGCAGACATAGCACTAATAACTCTCTGAGAAATAAGCTAAACCATAAATAAATAAATATTTATTTATTATTAGTATTCATATTTGTGTTAGTCTTAATTAGTATTCAAATCACTATTGAAATTTTATTCATTTTGTTATTTAGAAAGAAATGGAATTTTGCAAATTTGTTGGTGCACTCAAAAATTAAAAGATTTTCTTTTAGTTTATTCCAAAGACACAGGGCGTATGCTGCCATGGAGATATATTAGGATTTGCCTTCTCTAACCTCTTTAGCCACTCCTCAGAATTGGTGCTCTCATTTTGGCTCTGCAGATCCAAACCTTTGCAGAGTAGCAGTTGCAGTGACTGTGCTTCACTGCACACTCCCTCCCGACTGCCTTCGATGTGTAATTGGTCACTGCTCTGTGACTGCTGCATGGCACCAACTGGGCTGAATCCTGACCAGTGACTTAGTCATGACCTTCTGTAGGAAAAAAAGTAATAAGTC
Source organism: Myiotriccus ornatus (assembly GCA_036023395.1). Taxonomy (NCBI): domain Eukaryota; kingdom Metazoa; phylum Chordata; class Aves; order Passeriformes; family Tyrannidae; genus Myiotriccus; species Myiotriccus ornatus. Next base: position 91,243 of record JAYRBT010000005.1, read on the forward strand.
TGCCTCATTTTTTTACGTTCATATTCTGTTCTGCTTCCCCTGTGTCTGTTCAGTAATGAACAATAGATCATACAGAGTATTGTGCAATAATGGCAGCAGGTTTTCAAATGAACTTTATCTTAGGAAGTGAAAAAGGGTCCAGTTTTAAATCCATAGCTCTCTTTGTGACAACTTTGCTAGCAAGACATGTCCAAAATGCTAGGCTTCAGTGGAGGAATGAGAATTTCTGAAAATTTCCACCTATACTGCTAAACCAAAGGAGAAAATTTCCACCTATACTGCTAAACCATTCTGGAGAATAAAAAGGATATATTGCTTTTATGTAAAAACAGCTAGATGTTTGTGTCTCTGCTTCTTGTAAAACCCCTTGTGATTTGAGAAAACAGAAATTCTAGAGTGTCCTTCATCAAGGACATAATTAATAATACAGTTTATTTGCGTTAATTGAGATTTTTCTTAATGTTAGGTCTTTTACTGTCTCCTTACTTCAATTCTGTTTGTGTATGTGTGATTGTATTGCTGTTTGCTTTTTTGACTGCTTTTGCTGTGTAAATTCAGGTGAAGACCTGGAGAGAAATGATGGATCTACAGCAAAACCCTACTTCATGTCAGCTAGCCTCCACCGAATTCTAGGGAAGAAGAAACTAAGCCCTAAGAAGGCAGTGGGATAACATGCACTGAACCTCAACATCAAAAAGTGTCACTTTTAAGCGAAACGTGTATAAAGTAGGCAAAAGTAAAATCTGTAAATGATGCTTCTGGTTAATGGGTGATTCTTTTTTCCTTTTGCTTATATTTAAAACAAAAGAGCAACATCGGTAACATGTAACTAGTTTAAATGCTCAAACTAACAGCTGTGAAAACAAGGCCACGTTTTAGTTTATAGAGTGCCTATGAAAAGGAAAATGTAAATTTGAAGCTTTTATAAGTCTATAATGATGTTTTAATAATTTTTTGTAATACAAGTTGCTGCCTTAGATGACAGCAGTTTTGATAATGTTTCTTTTTATAAGTGTATATTTGTAAAAGAAATTCAGGCAATTTTTTGCAAGCACTAACATATAACCTAATTAGCCATAAAAAAGATAGTTTAAGACTCAAGTTAACCTGGAGATGGTACTAAATTTGTAAATATGGTGCTATGATTGTATTTTTTTGTACAAGCTGGTTCACAGCTATTTAAACTGTGATTATACATGCATTAATGATTCCCTACACTGAAAAATGTAGTGATATTTTAATCACATCCACAACTGCATCTTTTAAGACATGATGGTCCCCAAAGAAAGAAGTCAGAAAAGACTTTAGTTAATACTGCTTAAAGTGAAGTTTTCTGTGAGTTGTGCTTAAAAGATGATGTAACTGAGAGAAGGTCCCACTGCACTTGAAGTGATTTGTGGTTCACACAAATGAGGTTTCATCTGGTACAAGATGGTGAATGTATAATTTTTAGCTGATGTCTAAGAGAGATGCACGTGTTAATATTAATATCCCCTTATCTCTGACAAGTCTCTGAATGTGTTCTATGTTGCAAAGAAGTTGAGCTTCACTGAAAGGAAAACCAAATACAGTCTTCTTTTCCTTGAAAGAAAGTCTTTGCCGTGTGTGTGTGCACAAGGAGTTCCATTGCCTCTGCCCAGCTCAGAAGGGCTCTTTACCAAGCCATTGGAACTGCACTGTGCAGGTGCTGAGGGCCAAGACTGCACTTTCTGCACGTCTTCTTCAGGCTCCCGGTGGCTCACACAGTAAGGTATGAGGACATTGAACTCAAGTCTTCTCATGATACAGGATTAATTATTTGGCTACTGAGAGATGCTCTGAAAGATTTAGTTTGCTTTTTGATTATTAAATTTCCCCAGTCATTAGTACAAAGTCATTAATGCATTTAACATTCTTTGTGGTTTATGACCCACTGCGGTTAAGTAACAACTCTGCTGATGAAAAAAGTCCAGCACTGAAGTGCTTCTCAAGTCTATTACTTCCAGGAGCTGAGCTGAAAAGGTTTTAATTTATTAATCTCCTGGGGGACCAAGGACCCAGCGATACTGAGACCTGCCCCTAGTTTTCATGGATTCCACTGTACTGAATAAGTTATTCCTGTACATTCCGCTTTCCAGGATTGGCATGTGCCATACATTTGCCAGTTCTATCACAGGAGTTCGGCACCTGAAAATACTTTTCCAGCCCTAGGATTCAATTGGTGTCACAAAAAGAAAGGCAAATTCTTTTTCAGATGATTTGAAGGCAAGTTTCTGGGCAAAATGTATTGGCCATCCCCATCCCAGTGGGATTTTGCTCTCTGACTTATGGCTCCAGTTTCTGATGGCTGTAATTGCTACAAGTGCAGGAACATTGTCCTTTGTGCCAGGTCTGGGGTTGTGGTGGTGTGAAAGTGACCTTCACCCACACGCTCACACTCATGGCCATGGGCAGATCTTGAAATCCTGTGATCTGAGGTGCAGGTGGGAGGGTCCTTGTGAGTATTCCTTGTGGTCCAGTGGGTCCTGCAGCGCTTTTCCCTGAAGCAAAAGTGAGGGGCTCAGTTTAGGGTTCAAATAATGTAAAATAAAGGTGTACAATTTCAAAATAACTACTGATTATGGGCACCTTCAGTTTTTGGTAACCCCTCCTGAGATACCCCAAAGTAAACCTGACTTTCAGAAAGGACTGAGAATCCTGCCTTTGGGAAAAAATCAGACTCTTGATGGATGAAGTTTTTCATCATCATCATCATCAGTCCTTTCTCATTATGTGCATGGCATGGAATACACACCCTTGCCATGATCTTAATTTTTTCTGAGAATTAAATCAGTAACTTTTGAGGGTATGTGTCACCATTCTGTGATTAAAGAAGCTGCTGGTCTGATTACAGTCCACGTTCTAAAGATTTTTTTAATTTTCTTTAAATGTCGTTAATTTGATGACAAAGAAACTCCATTAAGTAATCTATATTTCTGCTGGACTTGAGTGTCTTACTGGGAGCTCAACTGGAAAAGCTTCTGAATACAGCTTGCTTTTTTATCATATGAATGTAACCATAGAATTTACTAGGAATAAAACATAATAGAAATAGTATACAGTTATTTGATTAGAAGACTTTTGTAACAAACCTATGCATTTACTAAATGAATTTCTAAAAGTGAAAGTTTTAAATTGTATTATTATTTATATACAGTAAAAAATATATATGTATAAATTTGCTCTTCTCACTATTTTGTGAAAGTCTTTAGAATGTAAGTGATCATCATTTCTGAGAAGAAAATTTAAAAGCCATTTTCTTAATAATTATGTGAACTGTGAAAATACAAAGCAATACCATGTAGATTTTGTAATCAATAAATTCAGTAAGTAAATAATAATTATTTAATATTAAAATCGGCTTTTAAAAAATAAATTGCTAATAATTATTAAGTCAAAATTAATGCAAGTATTTACTTGGGAAAGAATCACCTGAGATACTTTAAGACTATCTTATTAGAATGGTTCCAAACTAACCCTGTGGGCCAGGGTCTGCAGGTGTGCACCATAGAGGAGATAATGGTATTTACATTTATGGATTTGGGCATTGACTTTGTTGCTTGATTTAGTATAAAATTCAGAATTTCATTTTTTGGTTTAGAGAGTGGCAGACAGTCAAATATGAGGTGTGAGCTTTGCTGCTGAGTCCCCCGGGGCAGGGGCCCAGGCCAGCCCCGACTGACTGGTGGTGGCTCCATGCCTGCAGGAGAGGGAGGGGAGGATCCAGAACCGGCAGCCACAGGGTCCTGCCAGGTGCTTTCTCTCCTGGGAGGAACTTTGGGAAGGCAGGTGGCTCTGCAGAAAGACCCTTTTACATGAGCAGAAAGAACCCTTCTCAAGATCACAAACAAGCAGAATGTAGAAACCAAGAGACAGTAGAAAACACCCCCCATCATGACATGCACACACTGGTGTCTGTTTAGTTTGGGTTGGATTCATTGTATCTCCCTACATTACTGGATGGCTTTCATTTACATGTTTTATACCAAAGTTTTAATGTCAAGCCTTCAAATTTAAAAAAAGAAAAAAAAGAAAAAATAACCACAGAAACAAAACAAAGAAACAAAACAAAGAAACAAGAAGATGGGATCATTTCTTCTGCAGGAGCGAGGGTGTTTCCAAATAGTATTCAGCGGCTGATTCTTGGGTGTTACAAGGATGCTGAATATTCTTTTAAATGTTAGTATTTAATGAAATATTTTACTATTGCATGTTCTGCTGTAGAACAGGAAAAATATTTTGGCAGATGCAATGTCAGGCTGATTCTGGGATAGTCAGTAAGTGTTCTTCCACAAATGGATTGTCAGAGAAGTGATTATGAAGAATAAACTGACTGGTTTTTAGTAACGTAGAATGTCTCCCTTTGACCATTTGCTCAGCCTGGACAGCTGTGTCCTCACAGACAAAGTGCCTTACTGGCTGTTACTTTACCTGGGTTACATTTTGAAATTTATTCTTACCATGTGGACCACAAACCAGAAAATGCTAGGTAGGAAAACCAACACTCTTTATTTCAAATTAACTGACAGAAAATGAATTGTAGGAAGGATGTCAGATGTGTTTGGACTGCATGATGCAGCACGCACAATTTCCCTGTTGTCAGATCATGAAAGTTGACAGTGTGGTCTGGGAGAAAACCTGACAATTTGGGTGTTGCAAATAATCAAATAAAAACAATGCAAGACTGTTCCATTTTTTATAGTAGATTTTTTTAATAGCTTTAATTTCTGTTATAGTGGACTTCTGAGTAGGGCCTATTCTGCTTTTGGTTACAATGATCGTGTGTGTTGTACTTGTGTAACTGGGGAGAGAACTGGGCTCTTGCTACTTAAAACAGAAGGAATAAAGCTAACAAATATATTACTGTAATACATTCATTTGCGTGTTTATAAGCATAAAGTTAATTTTCCATTTCAAGACTGATAATTTCCTATTATGGAAGTGTTTTATAAATTGTTCTAAATTTTTAAACTTTTGATACAGGCGATGATTTTTGAGGTAATATGTAATTTGTACTGCACTGTAAACAATTAGAAAGGTAACTCTTCATGTTCGAGTAACACTAGTGCTACTAATATTGTCTGTTACTCTATGCTACCTTATGTCCACATGTATTTGTCCGAAATAATGAGTAAACCATAGAAATGGCTCTTCGAGGTTTAAAAATGAAAGGGAGGTTACTGTTCATTAATGTGATTCTTAAGGTTGTATTATCTTGCCAAAACCAAATTAACACGAGCACGAGGGTTCGAGCTCTAGACCCTGTTGCTTCTGCTATGCAGAAATAGATAGGTATTGTTTAAATATCTTTGATAACGAAAGTGCTTAATTTTGTTGTTACTTCGCCGTTTTACAGTTCTTGGGGATTGTTCTAATAAAGATTTCGATATAAACCGGAGTGCGTCTGCACCGCGCCGAGCTGTTGGCGGGGCTGTGCGGGGCGGGACGCGGAGGCTCTGCCGGGCGGTGGCGGGGCCGGGGGATGCGGGGGCTGCGCGGGGGGCGGCGCGGGGCGGGCGCGGTTTGGAACCCGCGGGGCGGATGCTGCCCCGTGTAGGAGCGGAGCAGAGGAGGTGCTGGGTGCGGCTGCTGTTGCTGCTACGGCATGGAGGGGAATTTTGGGGTTTACTCGTAACGGCTCGAGGATTGTTTGTTACTTCTTCAATTTATTTAAGTTCTTTGAACCACGTAATAATAAACCATGGGTTTTTTTTCATCTAAACCTGAATTGAAGTGTAAATTGGCCAAAGTGATACCATGGAACTCGGTATAAATCTCTTTTGGAGTTTATAAGACTCACTGAAAGTCAGATTTTTCTCCTGCCTTTGTGTGAGATCAAGAAAACCTTTATTGCGTGCTGTGGGTTGGCGGAACATCACAGGCAGAGCTGCTGCAGGTGCTGAACTCGCAGCTGAGCTGTGGCAGGTGGGCCCCCATCTTGCCAGTGGTCCATCGCATAACATTTTTCTGGCAGACAGGGAGAAAAAAACCAAGAACACCAAACCCTGTGCAAACGCTTTTCAGAGATGGGGATGGATTTCATCAGAGGTAGAACTGGAGCAATTATTTGGACTCGGGACAAGGGAAAATTTGGACTCGAGGTTAAGGTAATGCCTTGTAAGTTATTCCATATGTGGGGAGCCTTGTCTGAAGTTGCTTCTGTCATTCAGCAATCACTGCAATGAAACCTTGAGATAGTTTTTGAATTAGCAGAACAAGCTGGAAGTATGGCTGTGTGTTTGGGATTGAATAGTGAATAAGTGCACTCACAGAACTTTTAAATTCATAGTTGCAGCATATATTATTTAAGGGAAAATGATCAGGTATGAGGCTTATGCCATAGGATACTATTTCATAGAGAGGGTTAAATGTTTTCGGTGGGGAAGCTGGTGGGTTTGTACTGTCCAGCCAGCCACACCCTTGGTCAGTGGCTGTGAGCAGCAGTACCTGTTCAGCCCAGCTCTGTCTCGAGGGATGGCTGCCAGCTGCTGCAGAAGGAAAGTTGTGACAAAGCAAAGAGAAGAATTGCTCAGCCTGGAAGGTTTAGATGCAGACCATTTCAGTCCAAACTAAACATTGAAAGGTGAACTGCAAAAATGATCTGCTGGTGTTCCCTGAGCGCATGTTAGCAGCTTAGCTGACTGAGGCCATGCTAGGTACAGGCCTAGTACACTACAGTTGCTTTATCTCTTGATAAAGATTGATTTTGATTTACTTGATTTACTGTAAAATCGCTGTTCTACAGTAAATCTTCATGAGAGCAGATTTACCTTTGTTTCTTTTTGTTGGTATTTTTTTTAAACATTTGATCAGATGCAAATTCAGCGAACAAAACCTGCATGCTTTTTGTTGTTTAAAGCATCGCTGTAAAACGCAGTTCTGACCATGGCAGAAAGCAACAATAAAAGTAAAATACTGTGTTTGTTAAAGTACGTTGTTTGAGTTCAACCAATCACATATAGCCCTGCAGAATCCAATGTAGGGTACCCAGACTCTGAAAGATACATTTGTAATATAAAAGTTATTGTAAGGGGATTTTGGAGCATAGAGGACCTTTACTATGTGTCTCATATGTATGTCATTATTTTAATTAAAATCTGGATATTTTTATTTTTTAAACTCCATCAGTATCTCCTGTTAACACACATGGTCTGTTGGAACTGACTGCAGCTATTACATTGTCCTCCTTTGGAAAATGTCAAACTTACTAAAAAAATTGCTTTCTTGCCTTCTCTTAAATGTGTTTTCAGACTGATGTGTTTTTTATCTTGCATGGTTTTCTTGCCATTCCTATTACATTTAAATCTAATCTTGGCTGCATGCCATCAAAACTTTAATCCATATTCAGAGGATTCGAAACCTACCCAGAGTTTCTTTCATTTACCAGCAGTGTGATCTCCAGTCTTTTCTAGGGATCCTGCTTCTGTATGGGTTTTTCTTTTCGGCTAGCCAAGGGGTCTGTCATACAGTGACATAAGCCTCCCCTGCAGCCCTTGGCTGTGAACCTGTGAGCCCTGTCAGCACTTGGTGGGATGCAGCCTGGCTACTCATCTGCAGTCTATAGGTTTATTCTGGGAAGCACCTCTGCTCTGCACACATTGCTCAGCGAGATGCCCTTGCTGGCACCAGTACTGGCTGCACAGGGAGAGGGGTGGAAAGGCCTCTCCACTCTGCTGTGGCACCAGGAATTGTCGTTGTGCTGCAATTACCCTGGGCTAGAGCAGCATGGTGTGGTCTGACTGACATTTCTGCTGAAGAAGGAAATGATAATGTAACTGACCTGTTACAATCAGAGAGACCCTGGTCATAAATACAGGATGAAAATGTTTCTGCTTTTGTCTCAGCTAGTGGCTGATGAATACCACCTGCACACATCTTTGCAGCTTGACTTTGCAGATGAACAACATTGCTTTTAATGCATTTTCTGCAAAGAACTGGCATGCTCCTTTGCAAAGCCACACGTACACAGATGGCGTGGAGAAGGAAAGGAAGGGATTGTTTCATACAGAGCTTCATAATGTAGTTTCTGGTTGCCATAACTTTTAACATATCTGACCAACTCAGTTTCCTGTCTTGAATCAACTTTAATTTCATTAGGTCCCAGGTTCTCATTTCTGTTGATTTGGCTGGGCTCTGCAGGTAATGTACTTTAAAGAGCCTAAGTTTCAAAAAGAATCCAAGTCATCCCAGGAGAAAGGTCTGCTCTTAATTTGCTCCAAATGATAATTTTTTTAAAAAAGTAATAAACCCCACAAACTACAAAACTGGGGTTTTTTTTGTTTGTTTGTTTTTTGTTGTGGTTTTTTTTTTTTTAGTTTACAGAGTTCCAGTTTCTTACAGAAATACAAAGTACTGGAACAGCATCATCACAGTGGTATATTTAAGCTCACAAGTTGTTTCATTGAGAACACTAACAGCATTCCAAAACAGTTTAACAAATCTTAGTATAATACCCAGCTGTAGTGGTTCTGGCTCCCTGGAGCTTGAAAAATTTGTTGTTAAACTCTTTGTGGGTTTAATATTAGGGGCTTTCTTACGGTGGCAGCTCTTTCTGAACTGATGTCATGACAAGAAACCTGCACTAGCAGGTTTGAACTTATCTGTGAATTGTGTCTGAGCATCCCAGCCCACCACCCAGACACCTGGACAAATTCCTGCAGAGACACCAAAGATCAAAGTGCCTGTTGAAAGGTAGCATTTTTATGGATTTAACTATGCACAACATAGATACACACTTTTTTTGTCTTAAAAATCATATCTTGGCTAAATGCCTGCATCCATATTCTAGGAATGCCAGTATTGCTGCTGATCATTTCTGAAAATGGTAAAAAAGGTGGCTTCTAGTGATTCCTGCATTCAGCATATTACAGTTTGCATCCTACTTAAATGATATTTTTATGATTAACTTTCTTGGATGACCTGGTAGCTTACATTAAACAAAAATAAAATGCTTCCTTGACTGATTTTTTTTTTAAATGGAGTAGCTATCTTTCAAATGCAATAACTTAATTTTAAAATATCAAAATGTGTAACTTTTTTATATACTGGTGTATTGTTATGTGTTCTAAGTTTCCAATATTTCAGTAATAACCTTTGGTTTCAGGAGGCTTGGAGCAGGAAACATCTTTCTCCCATAAGATCAACTTGGGAGAGAATATTGGTGCCCTTTATGATGGCAGGTGTTATAAGGTATCCTTCTTATATAGGGGAGGGGATTGGTTCCTGTTGAGCTGTGGCAGGGTTTTAAAAAAAATCAAAACCAACCCAAACAAACCCATGTGACAGCAGTATTTGAAAGAGAGCTGATGCATTGTCTCAAATGTGCCCAAGAGGGAAAAGCTCTTCATAAGAGGGGTGGGGAAGAAGTCCAGGGAGCACTTTGTAAACAGAGGAATGTGCAATGTGCAGGCAGAAAAGGAAGTTGTGAGGTGCTTTCCCAAGAGTACTGTTGATTTTCTGTAGGCTTATTGGGGGGGAAAGAAATTAGCAGGAACAGAAGAGAAAAGACAAGCACTGTTGGAGAGGCAAACAATGGACTTGGAGCCAAACATCTGACTTTGGTTGCTCCACCTGTGCTGCTAATCCTGGTAATGAATAAATATTGAAGCTCAAATGTCTTACATCAAACTTCAGTTGTTCAGCTGTTTCAAGTAAAAGAGTAAATGCTTACTTCATTATTCTTTTTTTTTAACTTAAGGGCTTCACAGCAGTAACATATGAAGTAAGTACACCTTAAAGCATAAACCAAATGAAAACAGAAAAAAAACCACCTGTGCGCACACACACACACACAGATGTATCATTATGATGTTTTTGAAGCATTTTCTTTCTGCAAAGAGAGCCCATGAATTTCCTCATCACAGCACTATCCAAGTTACTCTTTTACACAGCAGGAGGCAGAGAGGATGGCTCCAGTGTCAGAAGAACTCAGCAGCAGTCACAAATGCCAGTGCACAACCAGGAGAGAAAGACAAACATTCAGCCTTGTCAAACAAGCATTCCAAGTCAGGCTACAGCAGCAGCAGCCTCAGTTGAACACAGCTGACTAGAACTGTCCCCAGTTTTCCATAGACTGTCAGCCCAACACCAGCTGCAAACAGCTCTGGCAGTGGCAAAGGGAGACACAACACCCAGATTCTCTGCTAGGGCTTCCTATTTTCAACCCTTCATTTTCCCAGTCACTCTTATAAATAGCTGCACAAGCACTCAACAGTAGCAAAAGACAAATTATCCTGCTTCCTACTTTCATAGGGAAATAGGAAAATTGCTCCCATGTACTTTAATCCTGTTCTGACTTTGAAACTGAACAGGAGGTGTTTCACAAATAAGCTTAGACTTTTTCAGGCAGTCTAAAGCTACTCAGTTCTTCAAATCAGAGTGAATAATTACTTTTCCTTAAAGGAACTCAATGCAAGCTAAGTTGCATTTTAAATTACCAAATTAACATCTAAATTATCATTATTTAGCATTTAACTGGTAAAACTTCAGCAGTAAGGCTGTCCTACTTGCATATCAGACTCAAAAAATGAACACAAACCAGTTTATCTACTGCTGTGCATGCAGTTTTGTAGCATGGTGATCTATGGAGCTAGCTTAGGTACTGGAAACAACATCCTGAATTCAGTATTCCACCTGGAGTCTCTTGCTAAGAAGTTACATACTCTAGAATAAAATGCCAAGTCAGTCAAGCTCCACCACAGCCCCTGTCTTGAGTCTTCTGGGGAGCAGGGGGGGGAGGAAAGGCAGGATAACATAAGCCTTGACAAACCCCTGTGCCAGTGCAAGGAGATTGCTTCTGCTACTTTGATTAGCTCAGACATCTGTGAGTAGCACTTGAAACAGCGTCAGGATTTTAATTTAAGGAATTTGAATAACTCAGAACTTGCCATTGAAGTTATGCTCTCAAAAGTCATCATCAGAAAGCGCTAGGTTTTCCACATTGAAATGGTTTGAGTAGCACAGTTAAGGAATTTCAGAGTAGACATTAATGGATAGCTGGGAGAGAAAGGGATATGGACACATACACACAGCTTCAAAAGTATGATTTCCTTCTGATGCAAATAAAGTTTAAATGTGTAAATGGGATCTACCTGTCTTAAATCCTTGAAGGAAACTGGTCTGTGAAGACAAAAATCAGCTGAATTTATAGTAGCCTTTGTGCATCAAATCAGTGAATCAAAACATGCTCTGCAACAGTCTTAGCACAGTAGCAGCTTTAAACACAGTAGACTGTGGTGCATTTGACTGAATTCCAGTCTCTCTTCATATGCAGGTGAGTTAAAATGCTGAGCTAGGTTTTACTTTTAAAAAGCAGACTGTTTAAGTATTGCATCTTATTTATCATCCTGCTTAACAAAATCACAAGATAAAACCACTGAACAGAAGCTGAAGTAGGAAAGACTAAAAATGTTAAAAAGCAGATGGGACTTCAGGTTCTCCACTTGCCAACTAAAGTCAGAGTTTAAAATCTGTCCTATTCATCTCCCATTTCCCTTTCCCCACAAGTGTGCACCCTCAGCAGCAGCACTGCTTTGCATATACCCACTTGTGTACCACCTATTTGGGGTGTTTCAAGACCATTAAAGCATTTCTACTATCAGTCAAAATAGAACCCTCCTGAAGGACCTTGGTGTAATTTTCCTGAAGTATACCACATGCCTTCTCTTAAAATTGAAGATTCGAGTTAAACACTTGACAAATGATCACAGTTCAGCCACAAACACACCAACACTTTTGCTTGGCATGCTACAGCAGAAACTTTATTCAGTTCTTTTTGAAAATATTTGCAACCAAAATTTATTTTTGTAAACTCACAGAAATAAGCTTTAACATATAGGCTGTGTACAACTCAAATACAGGTAATACTTTTAGCAATAACTTACAGATACAAACTAATGATAAACTACAATTTCACAAAGAATTGTAAACATTTTGCACAATTGTCAGTCCTTTCTTTTAGGCAAAGTGCTCTTTTGATGACAAATAAATTAACACACACATAGCTAGAGTGGACTACTTCCAGACAATACAAAAAGGTGTTTAATAAGGCTTGTAAACAATGTAATAGTTATTTATGCAGAATCCATAAAAGTGTCTTGCAGGCTAAATATACTTACGTACCTGGGCAGCAAAAATTATCTTGAAAATGCTTTAGATGTTAAATAAAAAGTTAACATTAACATCTTTCCAATGATATTTTCAATACACTATGACTTAAGGTTACATCTTTAATAGCTTATATCCCTGACAGAAAGGAATTAGGTGTGACTTAGTGGCAGTTGTGTCATTGAATGGGGTAGCAAAGGCTGGAGTCCAAGAGCTGTAGGTGAATGAGCTACAAAAACAAACATTACCAGTCAATTTCATCAGAGGTAGAAAAAGATTACAAGCTAGTAAATCCCAGGGGTAGTGACAGCTCACTGTCCCAACCCTGTTGCATGCTGTTTCCCCTAGCCCAGCACCCTCATTCCTCCACTCACAGCCCACCTTATACCACTGCTTTGGAGAAAAACAACTCAGGCTACACGTCCAGCTCAGACTGATTCTCCCAAAATCTTCACAGTCCCTCCTAACCGCAATTAGGAGCCAAACCTGTTGACTTGCTGGGTCATAAGACACACAATGACTAAAGCACTTTTGACCACCAGGCTCTCCCCCCCCCCCCGCATTGTGTGTTACTGTGAGAGAAGCTGAAGCTCTCAGAGAAGTTGCTTGGAGCATCTCTACAGTCAGTGGGGTAAAAGCCATGGGGAGTGAGTGGTAAACAGTTTTCATTAAAATTACTTAGTATTAAAATACATGGTGTGGATGTTTAAGTAAGTGTTTAATTTCTTATTATAGTTTTAATAGTCTGGAGGAAGCACAAGCAGTGGTCTTCATACCCAAATCTTCAGCCATGCTCTTACAGTGAAGAGAGACTGCTTTCTCAATAATGTGTAAATAGCAAGTACAGAATTTCTATATTCTATAGAGTATATTAAAAATTAAAAATCCATTAGGTTTCTTTAATCAGTACTTGGTAAACCATTCTTACTAGAGCTGATAATGATTTTACTAGGAGAAAACCAGCAAAGCTGTTATACCTACCATCCATGTAGCTGTGCAGAGCAGTCAGCATAGTCCCATCCTGGGGTACATATGCAGAGTATGCCATTTCTTCTAACATGGGTGAAGACAGCCTGGAAGGCTGAACTGCGGTGACAGGAGCAGTAGATGAATGATTAGGACTAACATGTTTCTTATGGCGTGCTCTGCAATTTTGAAACCACACCTGAAAAGGAGGGAAAGGTACATCATGTTGACAGATTGCATTCAACATTAGCATAACAACAACCTGCCAGACACCTCATTTCTGGAGAAACACTGTTAATCTTCCAGGCTAGAATGAGCCAAGGGAACTCCAAACTTATTTTTATTTATATTAACATATATGTAATGTCTACTAAAAATCATATTTATATGAAAAAGAATCCATATAATGTTTGCTAAGAGACATCTTCAAGCAAAGATTCCAAGTCTGTGTTTCAGTTTTGGACGGTATGGGTTTATATTTTAACTCTGCTCTCTAGAACTGATGACTAGATATTCACTTGCTCCTAACGTGTCATACCACAAGACATTTTCAAAAATAGTGTAGATTTTAAGAACAGACTATTACAGTCAGAAATTTGTATTTTGAATAACTTATTGTCAATTTCTGTACTATTTAGGCTGAGAAGTTTCTTCATGAAAGACTGTTCATGCTCCACACAAGGCACAAGAGGAATACAGTGAGTTTTCCAAATTACCTTAGTCAGGAATGGGTCTAGAACAAGCATGGATGTTGTCTGATGTTATAAAATTGCCAGATTAGATCTTTTTCCATGCCAGAAAAACTACACGGAGAAAACTGCCATTAAGCATTTCCAGTGGATGAGTACCAGACTTTGTTAGTCAAGTAACTTTGCACTGTTACCTGTATAACACGCCTGCTCAAGCCTGTTCTTTCTGCCAGTTTCTGAAGCGTTTGTGCATCTGGATTGTTGTCCTGAGCAAACTGGGCTTGCATAACCTGAAAAGGCAAGATAAGAAATTGCAGGATCATTTGTGTTGAAAGCAGCATTAGATTCTTCTCAGACCATGGTCCTACTACTTGTCTGTCCTTAGGAAACTGTTGTTTCCTAAACTAGTCTCCAGACAGTCCCCAATATGCTAAGGGAAAGAAAAAAACCCCCCAAAGCCAAAATACAAACTCTTACTATGCTTAACTGAGGTGTGAGATTTACCAGAAACGAAAAAAATGGACTGTGCTTGGAGGAGGTGCTCTGTAAGAAAACGTTAAAAGAACTGTACGAGAAAATTCACTGCAAAGTGATTCAAATATGCTCAATAAAGAAAAGCCTATAGCAGCAGATCACAGCATAAGGAGGGAATGAGTGATGATCCACCGCCCTGACCTTGTTAATCACTATCTGCACCTTGAATTAGATGGAACAACTTGACCTTCTTTTTATCTCCATGGAGGATGCAGGAGCTGGGAAGCACTTTGTGCTTTCTTTGCCTGTAACCAACCCAAGGAACAGAGGGGACCCCACCTTGGCTGACCACCCCTTTGCAATGATTTGGTTACACTCATCTTTTTACAGAAAATTGAAGTCAACACTTGTCATAGAATCATAGAATAGACTGGGTTGGAAAAGACCTCCAAGATCATCAAGTCCAACCCCTGATCCAACTCCAATT
>JAYRBT010000005.1:106081-129406 GCA_036023395.1 Myiotriccus ornatus
AACAACCCCAGCTCTCTCAGCCTCTCCTCATAGGACTTGTGCTCAAGTCCCTTCACCAGCCTCGTTGCTCTTCTCTGTCATTAGGATATTAATTACACTTTTTTGAGGAAGTAGATGTCAACTTGCCCTGCAGCCTGAACATTTTCAGAGGCTTTAAGGGTTTGCCCTGTTTATGGAAGTAAGGCTTTGTGGATTTCTGCAGGGTATCTTCAGCAATTTCAAAAGCATTCGTTTCTCATTTTTGGATTTTTGACCCTCCATTTGACCCTGAAAATTTTGCCTGGCTTCATCTTTGAAGATTCAGACTTCTACTCTCCCCATGCAGAGACTATTTACTTTTCTGCTGTTTCACAGAATGGGTTGGGAGGGACTATCCAGTTCCACCCCGTGCCATGGGCAGGGACATCTTCTACTAGCCCAGATTGTTCCAAGCCCCATCCAACCTGGCCTTGGACACTTCCAGGGATGGAGCACCCATAGCTGCTCTGGGCAGCTTGTGCCAGGGCCTCACCACCCTCACACAGGGAAAAATTCCTCCCCATCTAACTCTGTCTCTGGCAGCAGGAAACCCCTTGTCCTGTCACTCCATTCCCTTGTCCAAAGTGCCTCTCCAGCTCTCTTGGAGCCCCTTTCGGTAGTGGAATGTGCTACAGAACACAAACATCAAAATGCATGGACATTGTTTTATACAAGTACTTTGTGAGGTGTGTAGCAGCATGCTGCCATTCTGACAGTCACCTGTCCGATGATGCTTCTCTTGTTCGAACTCTTACACCAGCCTCAAAGATAGGCACAGAGGTGCAACAAGCAGATAGTGTCATTAAATAACCAGGAGCCCTAAGATCTCAAACACCTGCTGAAGTATGTTACAATCTACCTAAATAACAGCAGCTGGGAAGAAGCCTTGAATACAGTTCCTGCCCTGACAGCTGGGCCTATCTCGCTTTCAGCTACTGCCAGAAAAGAAAGTTCCCTTTTGCAGAAGTTCAAGCCCAATGTACAGAGCTTTTGCCCTGTGCACCTGTTGGACTATTACTAAAATAATTGTTTTGTGTTACCACCACCTTCTGTCTCTAGTCACTACTGAAATAGAAAACCAAGCTTTGAACAGCTCCGTGCCCTGTTAGACAGCACTGCTTTAACAATCCACATGTTATTACACCTCAACATTAGCTTTTCCTCAACTTTTCTCACGAGAAAAAAGAGGGGGACAGAACAACAAAACACAACTGACACTGTCACCAGAAATTCAAAAACCTGATACAAACCACAAACAGAGATGTGTAGCTAGGATTAGGCAGAAAGCCACAGCTTCCTTCTCATTGCAGGTTGAAATCCCTAAATCTGGTCTCACCATCAGCCCCTTCTCATTGGAAGCTGGCCCTAGGCATGGTGTCTTTCCCTAGAAAGCTAATTTAAGTGAAGTGTGATACACAGGGTGAAATAACTCCTATTGAGACAATCCAGAGCTAACTCTTGACAAGGCAGCAACAAGACAAGAAGCCTTGAAAGCAGAGCAGATGCAGTCATTACAACAAAATTGCAACTTCCATCCCATTAATGTTTTAAAGTCACATACAGTACCAATCTTTAGTACAACTTCTCACATTACATAATTCTAAAAATATTTTGTCTTTATTATGTTTAGTGATGTAAATTGCTGATTAAATAGATTTCATTGAGCAATCTAAAGAGAACAACCTTTTTGTTTCCACTCTGCAGAATTACTGTCTGCCCCCAGGGAAATAAAAAGCTTGAAGAGTACTATTTCATATTAAACTGCTGAAGCTAACAAAGAATTCCAGAAACATGCTGTGTCTTGATAGTTTATGAAATAGTTTAAACCATGCAAGCTTTTTGTTTTCTTTCCCTATGCATTCAACTTCCTATTGGTTCAGCACCCATATCCTGCATAAACCTGAGCTACACGAATTTTTAGCATTGCCTCTACCTGGAGCTGATCTGCTGTGAAGCTGGTCCGAGCTCTTTTTGCTGGCTTTGGATGATTAACATCTTGTTCTGTTAGTAATGCTCCTTCCACACTAATCCCATTACCTGAAACATTAAAAAGAAAACAATACTGCCGCTATACATTCACAGTGATGTTATTCATAAGTCAGACTGTTCTCCAACAATAACCGACAGCACTTGGTCAGCTGAATTTCAGCTTTAAAAAGCCATATTCTATTCGAAGTTAAATTGATCTGGCACCCTTACAGATTATACCCCAAACAACTCCCTTGCAAGTGAGAGAAGAAATAAATCTAGCATGATATTTTATCAACAAGATATACTGCTGCTTTCTTTTCCTCAGGATGGAAAACAAGTTATACAAACACACAAAAAAATCGGAAAGTGAAATAATTTGCACATTATTTTAATTCAAGAACCTGTGCTTCCAGTCTTACTAAAGCCAGGCAATTACCCCTTAATAAGGAAGATGAAATAAAACCCAACAATTTAATTAAAACTCAACCGCAAGCACAGTTCTTAACAAAAGCACGATGTTACCATTTTCAACTTCTCTTTTCAGATTGTCCAACATGCAGTCGTAATGCACTCTGCAAAGGACTTTCTCTTCAACCAAAGCGAACTCCTCTCCAGTTGAAAGCTGTCTTTTGCAGGAGAAGCACGCAAAGCACGCCAGGTGGTACACGTTTCCCTTGGCCCGCCGGACCCAGTCGGTGGAGTGGATGTGCCTCCCGCAGCGGGAGCAGCGGGTGCCGTACCGCCTGCAACGAGAACAGCGACCGGGGGTGAAGCCAGACACGACCGCCCCCAGCAAAGCCGGGCTCCGGCAGGGGCAGAGGTGACCGGGGAGTGGCAGCGCAGCCGAGACCCCGGCTGAGCACAGGGGATGAGGGGACTGCTTAAGGCCAAGACCACTACTGATACACAGAAATAAGGATTTTCATAAGGCAAAAAGCAAAATTGAAGCATTTTAACTGCTACGTGAAGTCACAGCTCTTCATCTTTCCTTTTACAATTACTCTTAAAAATTGCTGAGAGAGGGGAACAGCTGAGTGTGTTCAAAATTCTCCCAGTTATTCAGATATATTTACATTACTCTAAGGATAGTCTGAATTATTATATTTAGCTACATCATCCTTCACTAATCATTCAGCACCTTCAGCAGAAGGGAGAAAACCTGTATTTTCATAGTTATTTCCTCAATTATCATCACATTATGATTTTTAAAATAAATTCAAATATCTGCAAGTATTTACATTATTAGAGTAGAATATTCCTCTTTGAAGAGGAAACTAGCCACCCAGATATGTTGATCATTTAGGTAAGAATTTGTCTTGAAAATCTTCACAGACTCAAGCTCTTTTTTCAAGTCCCACAAAACTTAGTGTTTCCAGAAGTTCACAGCATTGAGCCTGCTCCCTTCCTCTCTTTCAGTGTCAAACCTGACTAGCTGGATGTAATCTATTCATGGCACAGGTGAGACTCCCATAAATAGTTTGGTCTAGCAATCAAACTAGTGAAGTACTAGCAATCACGTTGACATTAACAGCAACAATTTTTGCTACTTTATGTACTGAAGACCGCATCCTGAGTCCTTACATTGCCAACCCAAGTAAATAATATTCTTCCTTACAGAATTAGCCCTTAATGCTTCACATTCTAAATCAAATTTATCACAGAAAGATATAACTACTGAAATATTCTCTTAAAGATCGTGGGATTTATCCTGGCTTGATTTTGCAGCTCCATGTGATGCCTTAAGTCCCACACCAGAGAAGCACTACTCCAAACAGATCGTCTCAACTCTACCTTGCATTCGCAGCCAGCATTACCCAAGGATGATTCTCTGCACATAAGATACACTCACTGTGGCAGGGACTCAAACCTTTTTTCCCTCTGTGTGTATAGAAGTGATGGTATAAATGCAGCAGCTGTGCCCAAGAGTGGAGGGGCAGAGGGGAGACTTAGCAGACAGTTACATTACACAGATTTGAGGCTCCCCAAGTCACTCCACAAGAAAAATCAGAGTTTAAACCACTGAAAATAAATCTAGCAAATAAAGAAACTCAAGTGCATTTCAGTTGTGGCTTAAGTGAAGAGTAACAAGCAAGTGTAACCAGTTATCTGATAATTTACGTTCCAGAATGATATACCTGAAATAATCCAGTTTGCAGAAGATATCTTTATCTTTGATGTAGCAGCTGGTGTGCCGTCCCAGGGACGTTCTGCAAACGCTGCACGAGAGGCAGCGTACGTGCCAGCAGAGGTCGTTTACCTACAAAAACCCAGCAGAAAAATACCCCTCAATGCTTGTGCTTCTAATATTATATTTTAGATTTACATCCCCCCCCTCTTTTTTTTTAAGATAAGGTCAAAAGTTATATGTACCATGATTCACAGAAAAATTATCCTGAATGCAAACCGTTTTTCCTATAGAACTGCATGCATATTAAGAGTTAACTAATTTGATGCAGATCTTCAGAATAAGCTTTCATGGTTTTGTAATTAAAAGCATCAGAAAAGGAAGCAAGAGATTCAAGTTCCACGTAGATATTTTGTGCCCAGTTCTGTTCTCATAGCATTAGAGTAACAGAGCAAGTTTTGGCCTTACGTGAACTTGCGAAGGCAGCTAAGTTACATACTTCTATTTCCCAGTCTGTGAAACGTCCTCCCTAACAAAAACCAAACCTTGCAAAGTGATCTGGAATTTTAAAATGTGAATATTGAAGGGGAAGCGGGGGGGAGGGGGAGAGAAAATCCATCAAATAGAAACACACCATGAACAACACCTTCATTTGCCAGATTTCTGTTAAAACAAAGTTGATAAATAGAGTGTGAGTTTCAAAACAGCAGCACTTGTTTTAATAGCAAATTCAACACATCTTTAATATATCCATAGCAAAACTAGACGCATTCGTGGAATGCAGCAGAAATCAGCATTTGTGAAAACTCACATACAATTCTGGGGCAAATAAATTGAGAACAATTATTTTGATTTCTGCTTTCTTATAAAGGGAACTCTGTTGCACAGACATTGCACATCACCTAAATAAATAATCTGACAACCCAAGACTCTCAGCGACCATACAAATTAAGTAATAACCCTCTAGATAATCCCATGTTGCATAGGAGAAATCCTGTAAACCAAACAATGATTAGGTTTAGATTTTATAATTATTTTTCTCCTGAGCCAATTTTTCATCTCATACCAAACAGCCCATATATGACCTATGGCAAAGTAGATTTTAAATAATACAGGATATGCCTTTCGTCAGAGCACTGCCAAACAAACCATAGAAAAAGTGAGGCATCAACTCCAACACTCATGCTGGAATCACCCATTTCAGTCATTCTTCAGACTGTAACATTGCGGTTTGCAGTTGCCCAGTGCTTTCCCAACTGTTATCCTTGTTGGCAGCCACCTTCCCATAAGCTGACAAATTTACACCACAATATAATATGAAACTGCTGATAGCAGCTGTCACCAAACTGACTCTCCCAACTATCTCTTAGAAGGGCCACAGAGCAGTGGGGGCACCGCTGGGCCAGACTGAGCCTGCCCCGCAGCCAGTTCTGCCATGCCAAGGTTCCCTAGGCCTCCCCAGACCCACACTAAGCCCCGGCACAGGCAAGAGGAGCCTGTGCAGCTCTGCAGAGCCTGAGCTGACAACCCAGCCCCAAAGAGCCCATCTCTCTGCCTCTTCTTTGGAGCTCAATGCTCTTCCACAGAGCAGGACACCAGTTGTCTCAGTTGATGTTACTTGTCTGTGTTCCTGCTTATTAACTGACAGGGCTGAAGTTGGAAGCTGTGCTGCTGCTGGACAGTACACAGCAGCCTACCATCACAGATTCCTCTCTGCCTACACAGGAAGCAGTAACAGCAAATTTAAACTCAAGGCTAAATAATTTAGAGGCCTTTTGCTCCAAGTCCCGTTATCCCAGTTGCTCAGAAAGGAAGCAAAGGTGATCAGCAAATGATAAACGAGCTGCCAAAGTGTCACAGGAGGTAACGGGAACCGGGATGGAACAGAGTTCAAGTCAGCGCTGCTATCTGTCTGACCTCCCATTCTGTGCCAGGCCAAGCTCCTGCACGGGGGAGCAGATCCCTCGGACGATGAGTGCCTGGCAGCTCCTGCACTGACCCTTCTTTAAACGAACATCAGCCCAGCACACATCTTCCTCAGATGTCCCCACTCCAACCAAGACCTAAGCGAATGACCTAATAACACCACCAAGTTGTTTCCAGCGGTGTCACTTGGCAAATATACAAAGACTTTGTTTAAGGCTGATAGAACCAAGTGACTCTGCTATGATTGTACAATCTCACTTTCGAAAGGAAAGAGGACAAAAGTCTGATCCAGAATCATTTTAACAGCTCTAATACAGAAGGCAAATAGCACAGACACACACGCCACCCTAACGTCCTCCACCCACCCTGCAGTAACACTTTATGTTTAAACTCACTTGGTTTTATTTGTTTTTAAATGGACCTTTTGGTCCTGACTGCTAGGGAAGAGAGCTGCTTTGAACGCATAGAGCTCGCTTCCTTCACAAATATTATTTGACCACCTTTTAAAGGAATAACCCTTCTCAAGAGCGCTTTTGGCTGTGAGATTCACAACGTCCCCCAGATCTACTTTAGTAGACACACAGATCGCGCCACTGCCGTCTGACCGAGAGCGCACCGCCGCCGGGACCGCTCGTTCCCGTCCCCACTTCTCCTGGCGCGTCAGAAAAACACACCTCAACATCGGGAGCGTCACCTGAAACACCGACGGCAGCTCGGGCTCCCTCTCTGGCCCGGACCCCGCGAACAAGCGCGCTGTGGCTCCGCGGTGCCGCTCCCGTGTCCCGGGAGGGGAGGGCTGAGCCGCAGCGATGGCCCGGCGCGGGGAGCTGCACCCTCGGAGCCCGACGGGCCCGGTTTCCCGAGGCGGCCACGGCAGGCTTCCCCCAGCAACCCGAGCGCCAGGCCTGTGGGAGGGGAGAGGCGCCGGCTGCGGGGGACTCCGGGCCGGGCGGCCTTACCTTGAGCAGGTACTTGTCCACGATCTCCAGGCCGCAGCTGCTGCACACGCACTTGCCGGGGGCGCAGCCCGAGCCCGAGGCCATGGACCGCGGCGAGGAGGAGGGCGACAGGGCGGCAGAGGAAGGGCAGGAGTCCTCGTCAGCCGCTGCGGGGCTGGCCTGCGGGAGCGCGGGGAGACCTCGGTCAGCGCCTGACCCCGCCCGGCCCACCGGCACCTGCGGGCCCCGCCACCGCCGTGTCCGCCGGGCCCGGCGGGAGCGCCGCGCCCGGGGCCGCCAGACCCACCAACCGCACCGCGCCGCTCCCCCGTCCGCGCACCTTCTCCGCGGGGCCGCCGAGCGCGGGCAGGTCCTTGTCCTCCAGCCTGCAGACGAACATCGGGTCACTCTTCCAATACATGGCCCTGCCCTACCGCATACCAGCCCCCGGTGGGCGACGAGCCGGCTCCGGGGACCCCGCGCCGATCTCTGCTCTCAGCGCCTGCAGGAAAAAAGTTTTGTTTTCAAGTGGGTGGACCTGCCCCGCTGGCCTCACCTCCTGCGCAGAACCCGCCTTCCAGCGCGTCGGGGCCGTTATCACCACCAGCGAGCCCGCGCGGGTTTAGTGCGGGGGGGGACCCCCCCCAACATCATCAACAATAAAAAACAGCAACAAAAAAACCCAGAGAATCCCCCTGTTCATCTTCATCATTTACCACAGCTTCTCCCCTCCACCCCAATCTAAACACAGGTTCCAGTTACGTTTCTCTATGAGCGAAGAAGATAAATACGGCAGAAAGCGAGAGTCCGTATGACAGGAACGAGTTTTCCACACTCCTAAATCGCAAAGCCCAGGCGAATTCCTGTAGCTCACACTCCCAACTGCTACACCCACCTCGCTACTTCTCCTCCTACTAATGCCTCCAAGATCCCGTGATAAAACCTTTCTCATTAAGCTAAAATAGAAGCACCTGAGCTGCCGAAGCGTTTCTCCGGCTCTGAGGTCCCGCAGGTGTTGCTGATTAACACCAGCGTCCCGGTGGCACCGCGAACACAGGGTGCGGAGGCTCGCTGCCCCCACTACCCGCAGAACCAGCCCGCGTCTCTCCGTGAGCGGCCGTGGGTTACGGCACCGCTTCTCCACGATCACAAATCTTGTCCGCAGTATTCCCTCACGTTAAGCACTGATGCAGTTCTCGGGCATTAGAGGAGAATAAAGCAGCAGCTTGTCCATCATAAGAGAGGTAAATAACCGGGTATCTCCTCCTCGGCACGTATTTAACTAGCCAGCTGCTTTTAATTAAACTTATCGTTATGTTTCCATCTTCCCCCTTACCTCTTTGTTTCAGCCCCGCCTGACCATGGATGAAGGACGCGTTGTTGAGTCTCGGTAAAGCGAACTGAGAGAATTGCCCGTACGTTTACAAACACGATGGGCTTGATAAAAGGAAATTCTCCTTTTGAGGAGTTGCGTGAAAGGAGAAGTCCCCTATTTTTATCCCTCTAAAAAAAGATGATCGTTGTTTGAAATCCCCGGGCCCGATCCTGCAGGACTATAAGTGAACGAGCAGCTGTGCCGAGTCACGGTAATGCTGGGACGTCCCGTCAATCACTCGTTTGTCCAGCGCTTTTAACCGATCGAACACCGAGCAGAATCTCAGATATCCACTCCCGGTGTCCTCGACACCGCTGCCTTAACGAGACAAGCAGGGCTTTGGAGTTTGTTCTGGCCGCGACGTGGCTCAGTGCATCGCGACCGACGCTCGGCCCGGCGGCGGGGAATATGGGCACCGCCAACCCCTGGGAGTCCCGGCCCGCCCCCATGCTGGCCCGGAGCCGGTTTTAGGGAGTCTCTCCGCAGGACCCGGGGCTGCTTGCGCAATCCTCAGCTCGGACGCGGTTCCCGCGCGGTCGAGCGGACTCGCGGGGTCAGGTCCCGCGGCCCCCCAGCCCGGACCCACCACCCGCCCCGTAGGCGACGAGCTGCGGCCCCACAGAGCGCCCGGTACCCGCCCCTCGCGGCACGTTCTGGGGCCTCCACGCAGCGGGGTTCCCGCTCGGGCTCTGCTCCCCATCCGCGGCGGGGCGGGTCGGGGCACCACCGGCCGAGAGCTCGGGCGGCCCCGCGGGTCGCGGCGGGGCGGAGCGCTCATCTCGGAGCCGCTCCAGCGCGGATCCCCCGGGCTCCCATCCTGCCCTCCGCGCGGATCTCCCCGTCCGTGAACGAGAGAGGCACGACAGGACCGCTATCGTCTGTCGCAGACGGCACGACAGAAAATGAGCACCTGACGGGGGGCTCCGAGGGATGCGTCGTGGAGGAGCTGGGCCACCGTGATGAGAGCCCGTGGTGAGCCCCTGCGCGGCGGAACAGGCACGCCCGGGAGCAGAGTTGAAGCTATTGCTTGTCGGTCCTTTTCCTGCGCCGTCAACGAGTTAATTCATGAGGTTGGTGTGTGCTCCATAGAGGGCTGAGGGTTAGATTTCTATGAAATAACTCCCTTCCTGTGTACCTTTTCTCTCTGAAAATACTGCGGTAGGAGTCTACAAAGGCAGTCTCCGCGTTGTTCCCCGCGGCGATCGTGAGATTACGAGCAGCGGTAATTCATACTGCGGTGTTGGAGGAAAAGCAGCGTGCGGGAAATCTCCGTGTTTCCTACCCTGTCCGGCGCCAGTTCCCCCAGGAGACGAGCGGGTGCGGCTGCACTGGCCGTCCCGATCTCCTCGCCCGCCCCCAGGCTCCGGGGCAGCCCCGCACAGTGCGAGGGTCTCCGCGGAGGCGGGGCAGTGGGACGCGCTGCGGGGGTGCGGTGCTCGTCGGGGCTCACCTGGGGCCTCCCCAAGGGTTGCGCAGGCTGGGTCAGCGGCCCCGGGGCGCGGGAGGTGCGGGGAGTCAGGAGGAAAACGAGTCCAGAGAACAGTCCGGCAGCAGAGCCGGGTTATTGCTGTGGCCCGAGGGGCTTCGCAAGAGGTGAGCGGTTTTGCCGAGGTAATTAAGGAGAGGCGTTATTTCCGAAAAGAAACGCGATAACCTGTACAGGGTGGACGTGGAAAGTGCATGGGCTTAGTTATCAGGATTCACCCGTGCGTCGCCCGTGCACTTATATCACCCATCTCTCCGAAGCCCAGACTAAACTTCATCGCTCAAATTACACGCCCTCGATATTTTAATGCATATTCCCTGCATCGTCTTCTGAAGAGATGTAAACAGGCGGACACACAGTCTTTAGGGAATTCCTGACTCTGCGGACTCTGCGAACTCTGCTCTCCCGCTGCCGTCTCCATGCACATCGGAGGGATGTGCCCCCCTTTTGGGGCGCTGGGTAGGACCCCGCGGCGGGTCGTCGCGGTCTCGGTAGGGAGAGACGGGAGGGAAAAGGAACCTGCCGAGGGACGGGCAGGGTGGCCCCGGTCTGGTCCTGCCGACGCCGAGAGCAGAGCGAGGGACTCCGGCGGGACCCTCCGACGGGAACTGCGTCTGGTTCCAATACCTCTCTCTACAGAGTAAAGCCAGGATGTGTGTGGGTGGGAGCGCTCATCATTCACACATAGGAGAGATTTTTTTTAAATGTTTGACGGTACACATAGCACGACGAAAATAGTGAACGCGAGGCTGTTTTAACGAGAGGGTGTTGGCATACGGACTCCTTCATCAGAGACTGCACCGAACCGCAAGTGCGTGTGGCTGGGTGCTTCTCTCTGAAGTCTGTTCTCCCGTTAAAACATGTTCTGTGAGACATTAATGCTGCCACTGTGGTGTCTGTTTTTCGCTCCTTTTGAAAAACGGGCACCAAGACCACTGACGGGGTGAGCCGGGCGCCCACCCTCGGCCGGTCCCGCCGGGCACAGCACGGTCGGTGCTCGGACGGCGCATCCCGGCGCCCGCCCGGCGGGTCCCTCCGCGCTGCCCGCGGGACGCGGCGGGGCGGGAGCGGCGCTGTGGGACGTCGCAGGGCCGTGGGGACAGTGGGGACGCGCGATCCCCGCAGCAGCGCTGCCCCGCGCCCGCTCACCTCTCCCCCGCCCCCCCCCCCAGCTGCTGGCAGGAGAGAGCTCGGAGGGAGGGACGGCTCGGAGAGCGAAGCCCGACACCCATGCAGGACAAGGTTCATTTCCCTGCAAGCCCTCCTCTCTTGTCTCAGTCACCTCCTTAACACTACTTGGGTGTTTGCACACCTGCAAGTATCCAGAGATTTTCCATCTGTAGATCGCCGTTGTCTTGGGCTGTGGGGCCTCTGTGGGCTGGGAAAAAGGAACCGAGCCAGTGCCCTCAGGCTTGCTTTCTCTTGAGTTTGCATCCCCACTGGCTTCAGCCACTGGGAAAAGTGACAGGATTTGGACTAGCCTTGAATCCTTGGCCCTGGGCTGTTTTAACGAAAACTAAACGAACCCCACTTCTTACCATTGACTTGTTTTCCAAATCAATGCAATGCATTTTCCTTGGGCTAGGCTGTCGGTCTCCGGTTTGTGGGTCCTCCGGGATCTTCCAGGGCTGCAGACGCGGCTTTTGTTCACGGCCCTTCTAGCTTTCCCTGGAACTCTGTGTTGCTTAATTTTGATCGGTCTAAGGGCAACATTTCTATTTCCTAACTGGATTCTCGAGCCAATGGTTCCTCTATCAACATTCAGAACCTGATGCAGTTTGTGTTTTTTTTTGTTTGTTTGGTTGGTTGTTTTTTTTATTTTGTTTTGGGGTTTTTAAGTATTTTTTTTGTCGTTGTTCTTTTTTTATTATTATTTGTTTTGTTTTTTGTTTGGGGGGGTTTAATTATTTCTAGGGGCTGGAGCGGGGAGGCAGAAGGCAAGAAAAGAGTTGGTAGGATGCAGCCCTGCATCTTTTTACAGCGCTGGCCCTTGCACTGTGGGGGAAAGCACAGAGAATAATTTCGGCATCCCAGTGTGTCACTGCAATATTTTTTTCTACATTTATTCAAATCTACTTGTTTCATCTTTTGGTCGCTGCGCTCTGAATATATTATCTGGATGAAACCTGTGTGTGTTCAAATCAAGTGTTGCATCTCTGCGTTCCTGAAATCGCGGTGAACACTTCATCTAGAAGTTGACTTTTTAGGCGTTTGCTAATTATGTCACACTGTCACTCAGGGAAAGTGCTGGGGACAGAGGAGATTAGAACAGTAATCATATTATGTAAAAGAGCATTTGCCTTAATGGAAGGCAAAGCCAAGCTGGAAATCATGGCGGGTTGTTTATAAATACACAAGCACAACGTTGTAAGGATGTCCTGATTTCGGTGAGCACGGTAACTCCATGCTGGAAGGCCCTTAAGGTTCCCCCGAGCTATCGGATCTGCCCGCCTGATTCCTTTCGCTTCTGTTTATGCGATGAATAAACACTCTCTGACAGGAGACCCGGGACCGCCTGTGCGGGAGAGGCGGGGGGCCGCGGGGTCGCAGTAGGCTCGGAAGGTTTTCAGCTCCTTCGCCCGCCGTCGATGTGGACAAGGGACCCCGCGGGCGGGTTGCGGGCACTGTAGGAACCCTCGCCCTGGACGGGCTTCGCAAAACACCCTACGGGGTGCGGCAGCAGGAGGGCTTCCCCTCGAGTGATCTCTGACCCCAGCGGGCTGTCCAGCTGCTCCGCTCCCTGCTCCGCCAGGGCCGGGCTCGGTTGGGGTCGGTGCCACCGACCGCCGGGCGCACGGGTGGCTCCCGCAGCTCGCTCCGCAGGGCGCAGCGGGGGGTGCTGCGCCGGGACCCGGGCAGGTATATTATGGGAACCCTCTGCCCTCCCGACTTCCCCGCGGAGCCCGTTCCTGATGGGTCCGGGGTCGGGCGGCGCTCCTCCCGGCACCGTGAGCGGCCCACACCACCCACCCCCACGGGGCTCAGCGGGCCGCGATCGCTGCCGGGGCTGCGGCCCTGGAAGGACGGGAAAGGACGCATGGAAGAGGGGCGGGTGAGGCGCGACAGAGAGCTGCCGGCGGCGGTGGCGGGGTTGGATGGGCAGGGTTGGCCAGGGTCGGCCCGCTCTGCGGGCCCGGGAGCGGCTCGACGGACGCCCGGGCCGGGCCGAGCGGGGCCGCGGGGGCGATTGCGCCGGATCGGGCAAAGGTGAGTGGCAACCGAGCCAGGAGGCTGCCTCGGGCTCCACGGGACTCTCCCAGATGTGAGCCCTGCTCCAAGGGCCGAGCACAGCCCGCCGTGGGGGCACAGTCACCTCTTGTGAGGAACTACAGCTCCCCTCCACACAGAACAGCAAGTGCTTTTCAGAGAAAAATCGTATTATCTACCTCAGGATCAAATCTCGCCTCTTTCTTGGGTCCAGGGCCATGCTCTGGTAAGCCAGTTGCAGGATGCAGTCCTACATCCTCTCCTCTCACGAAAACACCATGCACTGAGCACACCACAGCCTTTTAAATCTGCTTTACTTTTGCTTGACACTTATCCAGGGATTTCTAAGTTGCTAGATTTCAGTTTTTCAGAGCCTGGTTGCAGGTGAGTTCAGGGGACTCAAGTAGTGCTTAGCTTGGTAAAAATGGGGAATCGAGGTGGTCTGCTACCCCTGAATATTACTGTCTCCCTAAGCACGGGCAGCCACTTGTTGGAAATTTGGGCTGTTACACAGCGATATGAATGGCTTTGGTTGTTTTACGGCAGTGACACTGCTCAGAGCATGTTACAATGAGCACCTCACTGCACCCTCAGTGGTGGGACCTCCTTTTGGCGTATCAGTATGACTGACTGTTCTTGGCAATGTGAGTTCAAGGGCAGATTCAACTTTCAAAGTCTTCCCCAGCTAATTTATGACTTTATGTTGATACAGTGTTGTGTGTGTATTAAAATGAAAATGTCTGTTAAAAACCGAGTGCATTTGGGACTAACTAGCTAGAGATGTTTTGTTTAGTAAGTGGGCAAATTGGGAAAGGAGCTCTGAAAAAAGGTGATTCATTCATACCAGGTCTGAAAAACAGTGAGCCTCCAGAAACAAGATCCCGGTTTGCTGCCCACAGGTTACAGTTGCTGAAATGTTTGCATGCGTCTACAAGTAAATCAATATTTACAGTTTCATGACTGGCGTGTACAAAGTGCTACTGTAATGCTCTGAAATAAAATACATTTCTTTGGAAAGTGCAGAGGCTGCAGGTGTTTAGTGCAATGTTTCAAGTAGAAATAAGAAATCTTATTCCTGTTGGTGTTTATAATTTTTACAGTGATATGGTTACATTAACTCTTGACTGACAATCACAAAACTATCAGCGAGAATTTTACCTGGTGCCAGAGTGATGTTGCTCTGGAGCAGAATGAAATGCCTGAACAGCATGTATTTCTGCCCAGACTTTTTTCTTTTTTAGTGCTTGAAAGCAGTCCAGCGCTTCTGGGCAGGGGAAAGATGGGAGAAATGTTAAGTTTAACACAACTCCCTCTGTTAACCTGCTTCTTTTGAGCTGTTTTCTGAGTTTAACTAAGCTGTTCACACAGGAAAACACACTGGTCAGGATTCAAAATGTATCTGTGAGCACATGGTGGCTTTAGGAAAAATTATTTTTTTGTAATACCTTGGCTATAATTGTTGGACATCTGGATCCAGTCCTAGTGTTGCTGCTGTCAGCAGCTATCATGTCTTTGCTTTTGAAGGACAGCAAGGAAATGTTTCACTGGGCACATGTTAAAAAAAGAAATAAAAAAGTAACACAAGAGGATGATTACTTGAGCACATTAAATTTCCTGGTTGCACATACAGGAGCAATCTTGCTCACCTCACTGCTCTACACAAAACTACTCATCCCTTTGTGGGGCCCAGGTGCTGCTATGCTCTCAGTATGAACTCTCAGTACCTTTTGTACTTCACAACAAAAGTCTGATAGAAAATGAATTTTTTTACTGGTGATCTAAGATAATATTCTGTTCATTGCTTCAGGTTGAGATTGCAGAAGAAGAGAGTGACAGAGGGAATCACTGGAGGTTTTAAAGGCAACTGTTTGTTTTAATATGTACAAACAAACACCCAGAGATGAGTCAGCTCTGGCTGATTACCTGGAAAAAGCCTTACATAAAGAAGCACTTCATCGTTTAATATTTTGCTGTTCCTTCGTACCATCTGAATGTCAGTGCTTGAGCAGGAGAAGAATTATTTCTCTAACTCTCTGGGAGAGAAGGTCTGATGGATGAAAGAAAACTTAGAATTCAGTGAAGCACTGACTTGCCATCAGGGTTATACAGACTATAATATTGGTGCTATTCTACCTCTTTGCTATAAATATCCAAATATTCACGTCCTCATCAATCATCCTGATGGCTTTGAGAGGCAGGTTTACAAAACAAAGTATACAGTGGGCCCATGCTTGGCTTGCTGAGCCAGAACACCACAAAACTGTGGCCCTTGCACTGCCCTGCCCTGCTCACTGAAAGGCTCACAGTGCGGGGAGCCCACTTGGGCTGGAGCTCAGGATTTTGGCAAGCAGAAAGACAACTTTGTGAATGCCTGCCTGCTTTGTGCCTGCCACAGCAGCAGCTGTGAGGTCATTAGAGTCTATCTGGTTTTGCCTTCTATGTGGCTGCAAGTGCTTAGGGAGACATGGCCCCTCTCTGCCTTATTTACTGGTTATATACACTGCAGTAATTTTTGTTATTTTCCACTTGGGAATCTGCATTTTCTTGTGAGACAAAATCATAGAGAGTTCAGAAATGGAAATTTCATTTATCCTGTCTTCACTGCATTCCACCTAGTGTATCTGCAGTTCTTACCCAGTGTTTTGGGAGATTTTCATACTGATGGTTGATGACACCCCATGTTCCCAGGATGCTGTTTTATGTCCGAATGTTGGTGTAAAATGTGATACACAGAATCCCATAGCAAGTATTTCAGATAGCTAAATCTCTGCAGGGGGACAAGAGGAGAACATATGGATTCTATTCAGAGCTAGAAGCTTTGAATGTGCTATTCAGTTATCATACGTATGACTAGATGAGATATGCAAGAAGAAAGGAGTCTGACCAGACAGCTATTACATCTAAAGACCGAAGATGGTGTTGGTAAAATGGATTCTTTCCTGTATCAAATGAATAGTGAATGTAGGTTCAGAACGTTGATTGGTACAGCAGAGACATGAAATTATCGAGTGTGCAGTGCCTGTCTAACCACAAATGAGTCTCCTGGAGCAGGTAGAGGCATTAGCTTGGACTTATCCCTGCAGTAAGATAGTGACTGGTCTGCTCCATGATGACACTTTTTGAGGGGATGTAGTTCACTGATATGCTTGCCAAACTGACAGACAAGGTACCTTCCTCACTGCCTGATGCCATGGGAAGAAGGAAGAGCTCTCCATGCAATATTTCATTTATGCTGGTTTTTGCCATCTGGAGAATTTGTGGCTAACATAGGTTGTATCTTTGGTGCCTTCCAGGGTAGCAACACTTTCTCTCTGGTGCTCAGGCTGGCTGAAGATCAACAGCTATGTGGTAGATCCCCTTTCTTGGACTTCTTGTTTGTGCTGGAGCAGCCTGGCAGTGCAGGTTCACATTTGCCTTCTCAGGGGTAAAGGCTTGTCCACCCATGCAGGGGGAGAAGTAGGAGCACCACTTGTAGAAAAATGAGATGAGAGACTCATGAACTACATTAAGCTGCTGGGAGACCATCTAGACCATCCAACAAATCACTGGCTTCCTGTTATGTTTCTTTTCTACTTTGTGGCAGGGTTAGGACTTCTAGGCCAGGACTTATGTCCTGACTCTTAATGGATATAGGTGGAACATATACATCAGCGGGCAGGTAGTTACAGTGTCTCTGTGTGTGTGAAGGTGGGCTAATTTGGAAGACCTAAAATGGATTAATAACTCCTGGACCTCTAGGTGTCACATGCACGTGATATGGCGTGCGATGGGAAGAAATGTGCCAGAGCTCAGCCCTCCGGCACTGCCACGTTGTGGGCAGCTCAGTGTGTCCCTCCCGTGTGTCCACACGCTGCAGTCCCACCCCCCTGCACGGCCAGAGCCCCTCGCTGGTGCTGTGCTGGGCACAGCCCTGGCCCCGCGGCACAGCCACTGCTGTGATCACAGCAGCGCTCACGTCTGGCTTTGGCTGGTGTCTTCTGAGGGAACGCTTTGACCCTCAAATGGGATCTGTGAGCCCCGTGTCTGATTGTTGCCTGGACACGTGCAATGCCTTGGGTAGAGATATAAGTCTGGGTTCCATGTGGGTGCTTAAAAATGAACAGGGAAAACTGTCTGGGGGTGAGGTGCCTTGCAGAAGTGTCAATGTCAAACACAAGGGAGGTGTCAGGTCAACAGAACGTTTCTGTCTTTCTCTTTTTTCCAGGAAGTGTCAGGCCTTTCACATCCTTAGACTAATGTTTTTCTGTATATTGTACATTGTAATTAAAGCTTCCTTGCACTAGTTATTCTAAGTAGCATATCTTGTGTAATCATCTTTGCACAGTCCTGAAATTGCTGAGAAGTTCCTAGCCAGAAATCCTAAGAAGCAGTGGAAGAATTTACCTTGGAATTAGTAGGGACTGTGCACTCTACACCTTTCTCAGATCACACAAAATACCCCCCCCTTTTTTTTTTTTGTTTTGGTTTTATCTAGACTTAGAAATTTATGATTAGGATTTAAAGAGAGGACTTAAAATTACTTAATTTTGTTTTGTGTACTTCTTATTTAACACTGAAAGCAAAATAAATTAGAACAGGATTAATTCATTTTAATTTGTTGTTGTTTCTAATTATATAATTAAGACCTCAAATCCAGTAACACTTTTATTTGAGTAGAAAAAATATATCTTTAAATAGGTATGTAAGAGAAATAGAATTTATTTTCAGGGTCAGTCTAAGAAATCACATTACATGTATTCTGGATCTTGCTTTCTCTGCAGTTCATATCACTAAAGAAGTTCTGCACAGTGCAGCAGGAGCATCCCTTCTTTCTAGCTCTGCTGTCTTTTCTCAGGGTTTGTAGAGACTGTATTTTTACTATAAATGAAAATTAAGAACCAAGTGTGTTTTCACCAGTTTGATTTGGCAGATGGACTTGTTTTTACCCACTGTGTGTAGGTGCCAGCTGCATTTTGATACCAAGAGTTGTTAGCATAGGGCAGCCTGCTCTGCAAGTGCATCTTTGCGATTTCATGGGCCACAACATCTCTCACTTTGTCACAGGGCATGAGGCAAGTGATTCCTTCTGCCTCACTTTCAGAGAATACTTATACAGTTTCTGGCAACAGAAAGTTCATAATTCTGAAGGTCAGTTGAGCTCAGCTGCTCCCACAAAGTGTATTTATCAGGGTTTGTGCCAGTCTTTAGCCAGGTGCACATTAAGGTGTGCCAGGAGGCTCCTTCTAGCTTGGTACAACAGACAGAAGAGCTCTCACTTTTTCCAGGGTTACCTGAAGCACTGTCCTCCTGTGCTGAGAGCCTGTGGGTCACAGTGGTGCAGGATTTGTCTGTTTATGACCCTCTTTCTGTTGTTTTAGATGTGAGGTAATATCTGGGCAAAAGCACAGGCTCTGCATCTGATGCAAAGGGCTTGAAAGTCCATGGTCAGGAATGAAGAAGGAAACAGAATTAGACCAACTTGGTGCACAGAAGTGATGGTGTGAATATGTTCTGGGCTACACACCTATTCAGGGAGCCCCTGGTGGTCTAGTGGTTAAGGATGCGGTGGTGTCACCGCCAAGGCACGGGTTCGATTCCTGATCAGGGCCACTCCCCGGGCAGATGGAGCCCGTTAGCCCTGTAAGGCAATCCATCTACGTCTTGAGGACCTCACTGCCACCGTTCAAGCTTGCTTGGCCCCGGCAGATGAACCTTAGGATTAAAGGGTGGGCTCAGTTCTGTGCACACTGTAACTCACCTAAAAAATCCAGTGCGCAGGCTGGAAGATGTAAAGACCTTCCCCGGTTCTTCGTTCGCGAAGACTGGCCATTACCTACCTTACACACTTATTCTTCTTTCCATTTAAGTTCCCAAATAAACCCAGCTATTTTAGGGAAGCATTGGAAGAGTAATGGATGCGGTTAGGAGTGTAATATCTTCCTCTGCAAATGGCATGCTGGAGGCAGGGGTTATTTTAAGGTTATAGGCGTGCAGTTTGCAATTCTAATAAACAGTCATGTGGATAGATGATATAAAGACACGTGCATCGAGAAGCAGGATTGACACTCCGTTTCTCAGTCTGTTCAGAGTTCTGCCCTGCAATCTGAAACCATGAGGCCCAGCAATAGTGTCCGTATGCCTTGTGCAAGAGTTCAACAATCCGTGATGTGCATCTGAAAAAAAATAATCTAGCCCCTGCCAGACCCACATGTGGCTTGTTTTGCTCAGGGTGAAGACAATGAGCCTATTGACTTTGACAGAGACGGGCTGGACTTGCTGCCATCAGCAAAGGAATCATCTATGCATGGGCACTGGTGCTTCCAGTGGAGGTTTCTGCCGTGTCAGTCACTTACCTCGTAGGTGGGTATTTGATGATGGGAGGTCTAGCACAATATCCTGTTCCACAGTTCTGAATGGAAAATGTGCTCTAATACCCAGGGCGTGTTGCAGCAGCCTGGCTGAGGTGCTCCACACTGTCCTGACTGTGTGCCAGTGAGATCCACGCCTGTGCCCGTGGGAGGCTGGGACAGGACGGGGTGGGAGGGGACATGGGGGTGGCTGGAGCTGAGGGTGCCAGTCCCCAGGGACCACTTCTGTGCATAGAGCAGCAAGAGCCAGCACGTGTTCTGGGGGAGCAGCTCCATCCGTGGAGAGGAAGGGGGGGTGTGACACTGCAGCACAGTGTCACACCTCAGCTGCTGCCCTCGGTGTGTGCTAGTCCTGTTCTTCAGAGAAACCATGACTGGTTTAGTTGGCTGTGCAGAACTTGGCCTCTGGGATACTTCGAGGCTTTTTGACTTTCACTGCACACAGCAGACCAATTTTGGGTAAAACCATCCCTCCCAGACTGGAGGCACAGTCATTCAATTTACTGCATTTTCAGATAGTTCAGACTCCTCTTAATTTCAGTTCTGAGAAAGCGCTCTTAAACAAATAGTTTAGTTCATATAATGTGTTACAGTTTTGGATGCGTATTTAGTGATGACAAGTGTGGAAGGTCTGTGTTTAAAAATCGGATTCCAGCCCTGTTCCTGTAACAATCCCATGATCCTCACTCTGTCAAAGTGCCCGCTGCCTTCAGCCTGAGTAATGACTGCAGGATTGGGTTTCTCTCTGCAGATTTCAGGTTTCTCGTGGAAGTATGCATGTACTCAGATGAAATACATATGTTTGTCTGCAAAGGTATGGTTATGCTGACATTTTAGATATGCTGAGTGAAAGAGTATAAGAGCACAGCCCGGACCCGGCAGCTCTTGGCAGCCAATCAGGTGAGCAAGGGGCGTTGCCAGGACCATTTGTGGGTGATTTAAACGGCTCTAGGGAGCGTGAGCGACCCAGAGCTCAACGAACAAGGGCACGGCACAGCAGTTTGAGCAGGGAGGTCACAGCCACCCTCCCAGCTCCTGGGGGTGGGTATGTGTTGGGTGTGGCCCTGGCGGTGGGGGGGGGGGGGGGGCGGCCATGGGGTTCCCCCCCCCCCCCCCCCCCCGCCAACTTGACTAGATCATCAATGGTTTACAAACGCTCAAAAACCATTGCTGCTGCTGCTAGCAGGGGTGTGGTGACCCAGACAGAACTCCCCGAGAAGCATGAAACTGTCCAGGTCACTGGCTGCAGGAAGTGTCTGAGCCTCATGTTAGTAGCGGAGGACAGTGTAAAAGACACCTGCATGCAGTGTGAATAGATGAATGATCTGCTCTGTCTAGTGGCAGAGCTTAAGGAAGAAGTAGACAGGCCAAGGAGTATTAGGGAGAGCGAAAGAGAAATAAGACTGGTGGAGTTCTACTCTTCCAACCTGGAGAGAAGCTCGGAAGGAGTCAGAGAAGTCCTGCCCCTCTTGCCATCAGGCAGAAGGAGGAGACCTAGTAGAGGCTGGGGAATGGAAACAGGTCCCTGCTCAGGAAGGTAAAAGAATCCCCTCCTGACCCCTATCACCTTCCCAGGAGCTCTTACAGAATAAGTATGAGGTCCTGCATCTAGAGGGTCAGGCAGATGACACTAGGGAAAAAATCTGTCTAGAGGGACTCCCAGTTGCATTCGGTCTATCAGATGGATCACAACCTCAGGTATTAAAAGAAAAGAAGGGTAGTTGTAGGTGAATCCCTTCTGAGGGGACCTGAGGACTCTGTATGTGGACTGGATCCATCCCACAGAGAAGTCTGCTGCCTCCCTGGGGTTTGGGTAAGGGATATTACAAGGATACTCCCTGAACTAATTCAGGCTGCTGATTATTACCCACTGCTAGTTGTCCAGATTTGCAGTAATGAGGTTGATAAGAGGGGTACTAGGGTAATTAAAAAGGCTCTGGATGATGGGACAGGAGAGCAGATAGTGTTTTGCTCAATTCCTTCAGTAGCATGGATGAATGATGAAAGGAACAGCGAAATCCATGTTATCAATAAATGCCTTAAGGACTACCGCCATCAGCAGAATTTTGGGGTTTTTTTGATCATGGGGCAATTTTTATTATACAGGCCTGCTAGAGTCAGATGGACTTTATCTATCTAGCAAGGGCAAAGGGATTCTAGCCCATGAGTTGGAGGGGCTGACTGAGAAGACTTTAAACTAGGTTTGAAGGGGGAAGGGGATGAAACCAGGCTCTCTGGAGATGAGCTTAAGGGTGGCAAGCCAGAAATCAACAGCCCAGCTGGAGTTCAGGTACACTAATGCACGCAGTATGGATAACAAACAATAGGAGCTGGAAGCCATTGTGCAGCAGGAAAGCTATGATGTAGTCACCATCATGGATTGTGGTAACAGGACTTGCATGACTGGGGTGCTGCAGTGGATGGCTACAAGCTCCTCAGAAGAGACAGGTGAGGTAGGAGAGGTGGAGTGGTGGCTCTGTATGTCAGGGAGTCTCTTGACTAGGTAGAACTTGAGGTTAGTGACAATAAAGTTAAGTGCCTATGGGTAAGAATCAGGGGGAAGGCCAACAAGGCTGCCATCCTGGTGGGAGTCTGTTCTAGACCACCCAACTGGGGTAAAGAAGTGGATGAACTATTCTGTAAGCAGCTTCACCAGCCCTTGTTCTTGTGGGAGACTTTAACCTGCCAAGTGTTTGCTGGGAACTCAACACAGCAGAGAAGGGGTAGTTTAGGAAGTTCTTGGAGTATGTGGAGGAGAGCTTCTTGTCACAGCTGATGAGCAGCCTACCAGGGGTGGGGCCTCACTAGACCTGCTGTTTACAAACAGAAAAGGGTTGGTGGGAGATGTGGTGGTCCGAGGCCATCCAGGGTACAGTGACCATGAAATGATAGAGTTTTCAATATTCAGTGAAACAAGAAGGGGCATCAACAAAGCCTCTACCCTGGACTTCAGCCGGTTCAGGATGCTGATTCGGAAAATACCGTGGGAAACAGCCTTTAAAAACAAAGGGGTCCAGGAAGGATGGACATACTTCAAGAAAAATCTTGAAGGTGCAGGACTGGGCTGTCCCTATGTGCCAAAAGATGAGCTGTCAGAAAAGATGACTGGCCTGGCTGGGCAGGGACCTTTTGCAGGAATTCAGGGAAAAAGGAGGGTGTATGACCCTTGGAAAAAGGGGAAGGCAAGACAGGAAGTGTTTAAGGATGTTGTTAGGTCATGTAGAAAGAAAATTAGAGAGGCAAAAGCTCAATTAGAACTTAATCTGGCCACTTCTGTAAAGGATAATAAAAAGTGTTTTTATAAATACTTTATTAGCAGAAGGAGGGGCAAGGAGAACACAGGGTGGGGGGGAATATAGTTAGGAACAGGCTGAGGTACTTGACACCTTCTTTACCTCAGTTTTCATCAATAAGACAGGTGTCCCCGGGACAGCTGAGCTGTAGAAGGGGACAGGGAGCTGAAGAGCCCCCCTGTAAGCCAGGAGGAAGCAGTTAGTGACCTGCTAAGCCACTTAGATTCTCACAAGTCTATAGGACCAGATGGGATCCATCCTAGGGTGATGAGGGAGCTTGCAGAAGAGCTCACCAAGCCTCCTTCCATCATTTTTCATCAGTCCTGGCTCACTGGATGACTGGAATTCAGGCAGTGTGACACCCATACACAAGTAGGGCCAGAAGGAGGATCTGAGAAATTACAGACCTGTCAACCTGACCTCAGTGCACAGCAAGGTTATGGAACAGATCTGGGGGCAGTATGGATCTACTGGAGGGCAGGAGTGCTCTGCAGAGGGACTTGGACAGGCTGGATAGATGGGCTGAGTCCAACAGTAGGGGTTCAACAAGGCCAAGTGCCAAGTCCTGCACTTTGGCCACAACAACCCCCTGCAGCACTACAGGCTGGGCACAGAGTGGCTGGAGAGCAGCCAGGCAGA
>JAYRBT010000005.1:136071-190928 GCA_036023395.1 Myiotriccus ornatus
ATCCTGGCCATGTCCCCTCCCAGCTCCTCGAGCACCCCCAGCCTGCTCGCTGGCAGGGCAGGGTGAGGAGCAGAACAGCCCTCAGTGCTGTGCGAGTGCTGCTCAGCAGAAGCTAAAACGTGGCTGTGTTACCAGCACTGTCTTGGTCACAAATCTAAAACATAGGACAGCAGAAGTTTCTGC
This sequence comes from Myiotriccus ornatus, assembly GCA_036023395.1. Lineage (NCBI taxonomy): Eukaryota > Metazoa > Chordata > Aves > Passeriformes > Tyrannidae > Myiotriccus > Myiotriccus ornatus. The sequence goes on from JAYRBT010000005.1 coordinate 136,255, forward strand.
GAAGAAAACTAACTCTAGTCCATCCAAAACCAATACAATGATGCATCAAAGGTCAAACATAAAAAGAAGAGTCAATAGGAAGTCACGAGACCAGAAGGAAAAGATATATAGTGATCAGGCCCAGAAACACCGTCTGCACCTTTATGAGAGCTGGAGGTGTTCTCAGTGTGTCCCCACAGGGGCTGACTGGTCAGCAGCCGATTTTAGTTGTTAATGAGAATGTATATTTACCTCTTGTTTGGTTTATTACTGACGTTTTGTATAAATGTGGATCATGGAAGTTCAGGCAGCGGCTTTGTCAGAAGGATTGAGCATTTGTCAGAAGGATTGAGATGTGATGGCTGCTGCCATCCTTGGAGACACTCAAACCTGCTCTGAAGTGTCCCTGCTTTGAGTACAGGTCACAGATTGGTTCCTTCCAATCAAAATTATTTTGTGATTTGTGATAAGAGGAATTTAGAAAAAAAAAATGACTTAATTTATCCTGTCTAGGTATTTCTTAAGCATGTCCTTGCTTCCTACTTCATTTCTCTGAGAATATCCCCTTTTGAAAAACTGTCTGGAAATTAAATTTAATGACATTCTTATCACTAACTTGTGCTTCCTCCAGATGAGTGAGTCAAAATCCACACGAGGCAGCTGGCTATGAGTTACGCACCCAATCTGAAAATTGATTTTCATTCGTTTTCTTAATCTGAACCACAGATTGTTTTCTCAAAACCAATGATAATGCCATTTCCAAGTCTGGTAATATGCCTTGGAAACAGGAAAAACAGAAAGAAAATATTTACATTTCTAAACAAAATATCAATCCAAGCAGGTAATTGCTCTGAGAAGGCCAGTCTCGAATCTGACAGCAGCACATGAGGCAATGCCAGCATAACAACAGCAGGGAAGGGTGACAGCTGTGTGTCTATCTCCAAATTGAGAGTGTATAGCATAATGTTCTTCACTGCACTGTAAGTAGTCAAAAGAATAAGTGCAAATTAAATGGGAACCCAGAAAGACTTCCTAGGCATATCAGAGTTTTTTTACACTGATGAACAATCTTGCTGCTATTTTCACAGAGTCAGAGGATAGCTATGGTTGGGGGGGGCATCAGGACTGCCCACTCTGATCAGTCAGCTACACCAGGCTGAGGTCTGAGCATCTCCACAGGCTTCTCCAGGCAATGTACCCCAATGCAGAAGATGCAACAAACTTTCTCCTCTAAGATGACTTCCAGCTTTGCTTCAGATGTGTCAACCTCATTGAAATTGGGTTTGTGAGGCCCCAGGGAAGTTTTAGAAGGCCCACTTTGCCCAGCTGGCTATGTCCACTGCCAGCAGCTATCCTGGTGACCTGAGCTCCAGCAGCAGGGCAGGGGCTGAGGCTCTGACGCAGCTCTGGCAGGCAGGGGCAAGTGGCTAGGGGGGATCTCTACTTTGGGGGTATTTCTGGACAGAGCTCTTTGCCAAGCTCCCAGCTGGGCTGGTTTCTCCACTGCTGCCAGCCAGCAGAATTGCCCAGTTCAGCTGCCTTTGTTGTGTTCAGCACATGTGAGGTTTGAAACTTCAGATTTCTAAGTTTGATAGTCCCAGGGATGCTGCTCCAGAATGCAGCTCAGGATGATCCCCTTGGTATAGTGAGCTGGAAGGGGAGTGGGCTGAGATCAATCAGTACATGGGACATCTGTGGACATATGGTTTACCTCTTTGTGGATAAAACCAGTTGCAAATTAAAACTGATTAGAAAAAAAGAAGAGCCACAAAAATAAAGCTGTTTCTGGTGACAGGATTAACTTCTATTAAGCTATCTGCAGTTTAGAGTTCACTGCCTTAACATGCAAAAAGAAATCTTGATTTAAAACAAACAAATAAATCTCCCTTTTTTCCTGTTTTCTTATGCCACTATTCTTGCCATGTAATCTGAGCTTAAAGGAAAGTCCGCTGCTGAACTTTCTGAAGCCTTCATTTAGCATTTGCATGAAGAACTTTAAAAGAAATAATACAAACAAGTTGAATGTATATAAGGAGCCTTAGAAGATTGTATCACAGATAAGGAAAATGCTTAGGATTTTCTTTTTGTGTGTGTAATGCCTTTGCAACCTACTCGCAACACTGTTCCCTGCATGAGGGCCCCCTAATTATTTCATCATGCAGCAGGAAATTCTGGTAGGTCATATATAAACAGCCCGAGGCAGAGACCTCTTCATCAGATAGAGCATGACATCTGACATGTGTGCAGGCTGCTGCTCGCATGACACAACCAGCCAGGCAGCCCCGAACGCAGGAGCAACGGGGAGCATGGGGCTGCCTCGAGGTGGCAAAGGGCTCCGCTAATCCAAAACTGAAACTTCACCCTGTCCATTTCCCATGGCCGCGTCCCACCTCTCACCTGGCTGAGCCTGCAGCAGGCGCAGTCAGGGTGCGGTGCCCGGCGGTTCAGGGCGGGATCCTGACCCTGCTGCGCACAGGGCTCCTCCCTGGGGACGGGGCGGTGCAAGTGCCCCTTGTCCCAGCGTGTCCCCGGGCGCGGGGGGGGCCCCGCAGTGGCAGTGCCACCGCCAGGCTGCACGTCCCGGCTTCAGCTGGGGCTCCGTCCGGCTTGGAGCACCTCCTGGCACCCGTGCACAGAGGAAAGGCACCAGCTCCCGATGCTGCCTCTGGGAGGCTGAGATGCCATGGTGAGGAGTGGCTGGAGCTTGGAGACAGCTCAAACCCAGGTGACAGTGACAGATTAGGGCTCTGTGTCAGAGGTGGTATGTGACTACTTCCCCCCGCCATTGCATTTATTTTTATGGTTACCAACAAAAAGGCAGATTATTTTCCCTTAAATGAGTAATGGTCAGTGGTGTTTCCTTGCTACAGAAAATGCTTTCTTAGGGAAACTGTTGGAAGTAGCAGGCTGGGGAGCAGTTTGAACACTGTAGGGAAAGCATGTGCCAGCAGTCCCCACACTGCCCTGCAGCATGTCTGACCTGAAGTTCCCTGTGACCCCACACTGGATTGCTCAGGACATGCTCTGTGTGCAGAACAGCACTGCTTGCTCTGACACTTTGTGAACTTGTCTCTTTCTTAGATGAGAGAAACAGACTGCGTGAAAAGCAAAGGGAAATTCTCTGAAGGAATGTTTTAGGGAAGCAGCAGCTCCCTATTGTGACATGTATTTTTCCCTCCAGTGTATATTTCCACTATCTTAAAATATACAACTTTACTTCATTAATATTGTTTGGACTTTTGGATTCTACTCTTACGTGTCTTGGCTGTTTTGAATCAAACAAGAAAGTTCTTTTATGTATTTTTTTGACTTTGGCTTTAACCTTAAGCCCAGTCCCAGAAAAACCTGTGTTCAGCATTTTTCCAAACTCTGTCCAAATCTGTTTACACAGGAAAATGTTATTTCCATTGCTGGATCTAAGGCCATGATAAATTCCACAAGTTTTAAGAAACTGAGTACAGTGACAGTATTTGAAGACAGACTTTTGGTCTTAATATCAGACTACTGAGGCTTGAGCTCTGCTCAATCTCCCACTACAAAATCTCCTTCAGACAAACAGCTCATAATGAGTTCTTTTTCAAGTATCAGTCATTCAGTAACGCTACATATTTCCTGAAAAGTCAACTTTTTCTTTTTCCCTTGGGTAAGTGACTGACTCAGGTTAAGTTTGTTTGGAATCAACTATTTTTAATATAAAGTGTGTCACAGACTGAAATAGTTCCCTGTTTTCTTCTGATGTATTTTTTACATTAGTTACATTTGTAATTAGATAATTCCTCATTAACCTTTTTTTCTAATCTACCATTGCATCATCATAAACCTCAGTATCCACCCATTCACTTTAAATTTGAAAACTAATACCAAACATTTTTTTGCAGTCAGTAGAAGTTTAAAATTTAATCTCTGAAATGGACTTTCTACAACCTCCATCTACATCCTTAAAATTCTTGGATGATCCTGACCTTATGTAGCTGTGTTTATTCCTACCTCCTGTGCTACTTCTTGTCATCTCTTTGTTTCAGGGTGAATAACATGAAATGTCTACCCTTAAGACTTTCAGTATTTCTGACAAATATAAATACTGTTTAAAACTGCCCTTGTCCTTAAGGGTGATTTTAATTTCCCAGATGTCAATCCTGATTTGTTAGAAAACAGAGCTGAATTCTGGGTCAATTTTTTCCTGAGTAACTTTGCAGAGAGAACATTTTCCATTTCCTGGTGTGGGAGAAATTCAGGAGAGATGACCAATGCTAAAAATATTTTTCTATGCCTGGTGTCTCAGGTTCTGCCAGATGCCTTTAAAAAAACATGCCATACTTTTGTACCTGCTTGGTACCCAAAAGACTTCCCCACAAAATGGAACAGGCTTTTGGTAGTCTGGAGGGAGAATCAGATCTCTGGCTGTAGCTAAGCAAAACCATGCAACTTGATGTAAGGGAAATGCAGACCTGGGCTAGGTGTGAACCCAGCAAACTCTGAGGATGAGGTTTTTGCTAGTGTGAGGTATCAGTGGAGAAAAAAGGGATACTGAGGTAGATGACGAAGAGTTCAGGAAAAGTGGTGTCTTTGACCTGGCATGCTGAGAGAATCTCTGTGTGGAGCTTTCCTTTCTGGGTGGGATGTTTGAGACCCTGGAGGTGTGCAGCACTGTGTCCGAATTAGCTGTGCTGTCAGTGCTGCACACAGCTCCCAGAAGATGTTGATAGAGCCAGAGCGAGTGTGTTTGCTGGGTGATAGCAGTGCAATCAGGTCCATGCAGCTGTGCAGGATACCCTTGTCAATCAATGGGGTTGTAAAAGACCTCCGAGATCATCAAGTCCAACCCTTGATGAAGAATCATGATTCTCACAGTCATCAGATCAGTGGTCTTCCCCAAAGCAGAACATTTTTTGCAATTTTTTGCCTTCTTTTACATCACTTGATATGCAGCTTGGTGTCTGAAATCTGCTGTATAAGTCTCTTGTATTGATGTGCTGCCAATGTTGAATTGTCAGGCACAGGTAGCTCGGTATCCTTGTTTCTCTGTTAGTAGCGTGCGGTTCCAGTTGTGAAACAAGAGAGAAACACGTGGCTTAAATGAAGCCTTGACTGACGTTATAGCACACATGGGCAGTATATTTTTGGGCAGTGATATGATGGAGTAAAAGTATGATTATTTGTCACTCTGTCTCTGACCTCTATGAACCTCTTAAATCCAGCATCCTGTGAAATCTATGACACTTGGTGTCAAAGCAGTGGAGTGGGTGGAGGTGAAATTCAGTGTCATGGCATCTGGACACTCCCAGTGAAGATCTGTCTGGACCTGACGCTGCTTACCTGTGCCTTTAAAAATCCTTCACTAATGAATGTTAAAATTTAATCATTAGTAATTATGTCATCAGCTCCATCTGTTGGAAATAGCTGAGACTCAAGATACTGAAGATTTTTATGTAATTTTGCCCTTCTGCATCACAAAGTGTGTGCAATGAATACCTCTTGTTGTCCTAAAGATCTTTATATTCTCTCTTAATATTTCTTCTCCATCTCTACACCAAAGTACTATAATTATTGCTACAGAGGACTGAGAATTGTCTACTCTTTAACAGACATTACCTGAATTTATGCATAGAGAGAATGGTAGAGGAGGAGAACTGTATTCCTATTTAAAAGATCTAAAGAAACATAAGTTGCAAGTAAATCCTAAAATAAAAATCCTTGATATGGATGGGAATTTCATGAATGAATTTCTTTTCCTTTTTCCCTCTTCTTTAATGAAGAACACAAGTAAAATTGCAGATTCAAACACTTTTGAGTACTGAGGCAGGCAGGGGGTTGATTAGGGTTCTCTAATTATAACTAATGACAGAAATAACATAGGCTCCTGTTTTGCCTGGATGATATAGGAATTGAGCCACTCATACAAATACAGCATGTCTCGCTTTTTTTTCTTATGGCAGATGATACAAAACTGGCTCAGTAAACAACGCTGCTGTTTGAGGTTCTCAGGAACAGGGACCTCAGTCTGCTCCCAGCTCTGTTCACTGGGTTGCTGGTTATGTGGGATGGCATCCAACAGGGATGGAGCAGCAGGTACTGCAGATCACAGCTCTTCTGCTGTACTTGCTCTCGGTCTGGCTGCAGCCTCTTACTGGACTGAGACCAACATCTTGTTTAGGGCTCCAGTTACTCTGACTTGGGCATTGTGGTGCTTCCATATGTTGTGCTGTGTTAGCAGTGGAACTCCTCTGACTGGAATTGGAAATGATGCTGCTGTGGTGTTATTTTGAGAATCCCAGTGTGTGTTTTCAATATTTACTCAAACTCCAGTCTGTGAGCAATTCCCTAGGAAGGACAGGCCAGGAAAAATTGCCTTTTGCTTAAACATAGTCAGAATAATACTTAGAAATGTATTTATTGCCCTGCACCTGCTTCAATAAGCTCTTGCCAAGGTTCCTTCGGTCCTCCCGAGCAGGACACCATTGGTGCTGGGAGCAGGGAGCCAGGCACTGCCTCCACTTCTCCCTGAGGAGAGATTGAGGATTCTCTGCTCAGAGAATCCTTATGCCTGGGTGACAGTGTGATGCAGGGACACTTTCTAAATCAGGGCATGCATCACAGATCCTGTTTAAAAACCTATCTTCTAATCCTGTTTGTTTTGTCTACTAATGAGCAGATTCACCCAAACAGGCACCTCATGCCCTGAAGCAAAATCCCAGTGCTGAGGGAAATAAAAATGACAAATATTTTTGTTAGGTATCTTTCTCTGTCAATATTTATACAACCGAATTCCCCAGGTAGCTGTGGGTGAAATTGCAGAGAAGAAAAAGAATACTTAAGCCTCTACCTGACTCCAAGGACAGCAGCTCATGTGCCCTTGCACCAAGAGGCAGCTCAGGATGAAGCTGAGCAGTGAGAGCAGCCGAGGAGAAGCCGTGAGGGTGGAGGGCTTGGATGCCCTGCCTGTTGTGGCTGTTCTTGCAGTTATCAGACCCTGCCCAGTGCGGAGGGGCTGCTGGGTCAGAGCCCACCCTGACCCACTGCCCCACCAAGCCATGTCAGGGCACGGTCCTGGGCGGGAGGGCTGGGGCTCCTGCTCCTCTGTGTGCCCTTGGCTGTGCTGGCCGGGTGTGGGGCACCCCATGGGTCACCCGTGGGGCGCGGCTGCTGAGCAGCGCCCGGCCTTCTCCCCGTGTTGCCCTGTGCTGCTGCCTCTGTGGGAGCTGCTGATGCCACTGGAGCCATGGCCCTGCAGCTGCACAGAGGTGCAGAGGAGCTGCAGGTTTATCTGAGTAAACACTGTGGGAACGGCGAGGTGGAGGAACAGGGCAGAAGTACAGAAACAATCTGGCATGCAGACCGCAATGACTCCTCTCTTTTTTAATTTTTAATTTCCCCAGGGAATCCATATGTTTATTAAAATGTTAGAATCTATTGTCTCACACTTCCTTCAGGCTAATCCCAGAATTTGCCAGAAAAATCCCTTCTTGTAGAGCATATATTGTAAATCTGTTTTGTTTAAATAGGGTTCATAGAAGAACTTGGTGAAAGTCAACATTTAAGCTTAGCATTTCTGTGTCTGTATAAATAGCGTGGCTTTGCTCAAAATGAGAGTATCCATGCACACACACTGCATAGTTCCTTAAAGCTCAGGAGAAAATGAGTATGTGCAATACATGTGGTTAACTGTAACTGTGGAAGTAGCCCATAAAATTGTTTTACAAAATATGGATTTTTATATGTTTTACTCTGGGACACAAAGAGGCAGAATCAATGTTTTTGCTTGGCATTGCTGCAAAAGAACAGTTAGAAACTCTTCACATTACTGAAATGTGTGCCATGCAAGTTTTCTTCTTATTTCAGATATCTACAGTTTGAAGTCCAGTCTGATCTCCGCTGTCTGTGGAGCTCTGGGCTCCGAGGTGCGGGGTCTGAGCACCAGCAGGGCCCTTGCTGTGGCTCTGCCCGAGGCACAGCAGCCTCTGGGCACAGGAGCACAGTGAACTCTTGCGGTGTCTCCTGCTAGCAGGACCCTGTTGCCTGAAGAGCACAGGTTTTTGACAGGGAAGGCAGAGTATGGGAGGATGTGTCCGATTGGTGTGGATCCTGTGCTGGGTGGCTTTTCCATGAATAATTGTGTATGCCTCTGTTTCAGTGACAGTGATTGCTACTTAATCTTGCCATTTGGCAGAGTAAATTACAGGACATAGAAGTTATGGTGTGGCCTGATGGCTGGTTAAAGATGACATCCTCTAAAAAACTGTGGTTACTGGAGTGGTCTCCTTTACTATGATAAGAGGGTATTAAAGCAGCAGTGAGGGCAGTCCAGGTAGAGGAGATACTGGCAGTAGAGAGGGCAACTGAATTTTGGAAGAGTTTGATTCCTGCATGAAGCTTAGAACATGAGATGTGCCTTCAGTTTAATTCTTCAGTCTCTTTCACATTAAGACAACACAGAATCAGCTCACTCATTACAGTCAAAGCATCTGAGCTCCCTACCCTTCCTGGGCTTCTGTTCCTTATGCTGTAGGTCCATATGATTTAGATAATAAGGGCTGTGAAATGACTCTTGTATTCTATGAAATAGTTAGGTTTTTTTTTTTAAATATCCTGGTCAGCGTCTCAAGATAGGATAAATTGCATTTCTGCTTCACTGTGGTCAGAGGAACCTCAAATGCATGCAGCTTCATAAAAAACTATGTATTTATTACCTTTTTATCAAAGAGGCATATATTAGTTTACAAATTATATAATTTTTATTTATTTATTTATATGATATTTATAACTTAATTATAATAGACCAGTCTGTCAAATAGACAAGTGTGCCTTTGGGTCTTCTTGCAGTGTAAGATATACATCAGTGATGCTGGGGATGTGACACATTTCACTCCTGATGCAATCCCTACAATTTAAATAAATGATGCAATGGATGCATCCGGTCCAAAATATTTATATTTGCCACCAATGCGTATCTCCAGTGCTTTCGCTATCAGTATTTTCCTCCATTTCCATGTTATAATTCTTTCATGGCTTCTGTCTGCACGTGTCAAAACACAGCAGAATATTTCCTTAATAGGGGAACTTCATAAAGAGAGATGACCCAGGCAGAAAACCTCTGAGCTAAACACTGAAGAGATCCCAGCTCTGCTCACAGGTCCTGTATACAGGGGCCTTGAGTGTTTTCCACAGCTGAGGTTCCACGGCTGAGATTGCAGTGCCAGCTGGTGGAAGGTACCAGCTTGGGCATGGGACCCTCTTGTTCTTCCACTCCTTGTGTTCTCTCCTGGACCGTGGTCTCGGAGTCAGTGGTTTCCAGTGGTCGGGAGAGCAGCAGATGAATGCAGGAGCTGTTGGCGTGGGGTAATGTGGTAGCAGGTTCTCATCCCGGGGAGTGTGTGTGCATGTGCTTAGGGGGGCAGGCTGCACACAAATGGCCTGGCCACGAGGGCTCATGTGGACAGAAACCAGGGCTAATCTGAGACAAAATCATTTGGGGAACGGATGGTACAAGGGGCTTCCGTGGGGTAGTGCCAAGTGTCTACTGTAGACACTCAGAGCCTCAGAGCCTGATTTGGAAGTGAAGAGAGATCAAAAATTTTTTTTTTTAAATATCTTTCTTCCAATTTTTTCCCTGCTGAATTGCAAGTCTGCACAGGGAACAGTCATGATCAAGTTCTGGGGATGTTATCACTGAGTGGAAAATGATATCTCAAATCGTTGAAAGATGGAGTGTCTTTTAAGCTTGGGTATTTAAAAGAAAATCCTAAAACTGTTGAAGAAAAATATTCTAAAACAATGAAAACATTGTCACTTCCCTCCCCATCCCCCAGGGCTGCAAACAGCCACTGGGCAACCATTGGACCCTGCTCTGGCACAAAGTTGCCAGCTCTTCCCGGGAGCACAGCTTTGAGCAGCACATTGTCCAAATTGTCCAAAACCAGATGGTGGCATTGGAGCCGAAATGACTCACAAATGAAATGCTTTAGTCCTAAATTCCTCCCTGATGTTGCTCCATCAAAGCCAATTACTTTGGCCTCCTGATCCAGCGTTCTCCTAAACTTTGCCCAACCTCTTTGGCTTGTTCTTGTTGGTTGAAAATGGTTTTAGAACAAGTTCTCTTCCCATCCATGGTCAGAGAGCATGGTCAGTGGGCAAAGGCATGTTATTAGGAAAAGAGCTGTCCATGCCTACAGATTTGCACTTGAAGATATTTTGTATTATGTTTTAACAGTTGGTCTGATCAAGCTGGAAGGTTTTTAGGTTTTGCTATTTATTGCTTGCATCAAATTCTGCCACCTGTTATGAATGCTCTCTTCTCTGGAGAATGTAAAATAATGCAATGTAAAAAACTAATTATCACACTCACTGAGGTCCACAAACACTTGGCAGCAAAGCTGCTGCTCAGCTTAAGAAGCACAGGGTTGACTCAGCAGACAGCAGCCTGACAAGGTCCCTTCTCTCCCAGTCAGTAGTTCAGATCCAGAGCAGGTCAGTAACCCCCAGCTGCCATCCCTGGAGAATGTGGTGGAGCTGCCAGTGTGAGCCAAGGGCTGTTGGAGAATGCGTGGCCCTCCCACCTCCAGCCTCCCCTGTTGCTATGCTGGTCTTCAGCCTCAAAGGTGAGGTCGTGTGCTGGAAAGCAAGTGGGCTGAGAAAAATGTGGGGAGGGTGAGGCACATGTCAGAGGGGCTGGAAACTCTCTCAGCCAGTATCACACTTTGATTTTGTATTTACTTGTAGATGCTTTGCTAAGTGCCAGTGTCCCATGGACAGCATGCTGTGCTGTCTCACAGGCTAGGGCAGGTACACAGAAACTGTTTTTCCCCCCTTTCTTACTTCCCACCAAGAAGTAAGTCAAGAGAATTTCCTGGAGTTACTCCAGCTAAAAAAATGGAGAAATGAGAGAGTGTGTTTAACACAGTTCTTCAGTAATTACATTTCCTCTGGCTTGTGTAACCTCACAGTGCCACAGGATCATGGTGCAATGGTGTGTCACTACATTGGCTGGGAATGTTTCTAGCACTGCACTGCTAAAATCACAGTGAAGTGGAAGAGAACATGAATGGCTGGACATTCAGTGTGGGTATTTGTCCTTGGGCCTAACGCTTCTTTCCACAGGCTTCAATTTGATTGTATTTAGGATTTCAGGGGCTGAAGTTCCCTGCCAGGCATTTCAGGTGCTTTTTACCTGTGTTCCAGGAAGGAATACAAACCCACAGCACCAGTGCTGAAGCAAATAGTGGACCAAAATATTTTGGCAATGTTTTCCCCTTGGGAGAGCCAGGGCTCTTGGTGGGGGGGCCAGATCTCTGCTGGCCATGGTGCCCCTCATGCTGATCTGTAATGCAATGCTGCATTTCCCCTGTGGAGGGGGGGAAGCTGCTACATCTGGTAATGATGTTATTCTTATTGCATTCGTGTGTTGCACCGCTGTACCGACCTTGGAAACACAGCCAGCCATCTGATCCAGCTTTTGCTTGACTCTACGCATTCACTTACTCCTCAGCTTTGAGGCATATTGACTTAATTCCCTCTGTTTTCTAATGCTGTGTGTGGTTTAATCACATCCCCAGGAAGAGGTGTAATTATTAAACCACAGGAAAGTTAATGACTGGTATTTGCTCTTCAGCATAACCCATTTTGGTGTCTGGAGTTTGGCATGTCATCCAATGGGAAAACCAGCTCAGAGACATAATCCTCAAAGCACACATGATTTTCCAGTGATTTATGCATCTTTTTTTCACATAACAGTTAGAACAATAGTTTTGCTGGTTATTTTAGAAACCTGTGTTTTCTCAATCAAGCTGTGCAGTGCTTAGTGTGCTGAAAATTCTTCCCTGGAATTATATGGGGGATGGGTATTGCACCATATGCAAACTGTATTTTACATGAAATTTGCATACTTGTATAAACGTTGCCTACAGCACTTGTCCTTATACAAATGCATAATTCAGTGTTTTTTGTTAAATCAAGAGCTCCTAATGTACTTTGCTTATTATGTATAAAATCCCTAGGAAATTGGCTAACAATTGCCCAACATTTTCTTTACTGAAGGGATTTCCTAGCAGTCTCTCAATAGCAGTTGGTTATTAGTAGCTCTTCATATGTCTTATGAATTCTGTTTAACTAATAATCCTCTAAACTATATCAAATTTTATATTAGTCAAAAGGAAGGGAATAGAACCCATTAGAAAACAGCATTTCTACATTTGGTTGGCATTTTATTTAGGAAATTATGATCTGGAAAAAAATCTCTGCTTTTTTTGTCTATGAAGTTCATTAAAAGATAAAAATAATAAAAAAGTTTAGAAACAGGGCCAGTTTAATCATCTTTGTTAGTCTCTAGACAAAGTCTGCAAACCAAACAAGAAATCTGTCATCCCACAGCAGTGGTGGAGTTCCAGGCCCTGGAGGGATTTAAAAGCCATGTGGATGTGGCACTTGGGGACATGGATTAGTGGCGGCCTTGGCAGTGCTGGGGGAATGGCTGGACTCAGTCTTAGAGGGCTTTCCCAACCCAGATGATTCTGTGATTACCTGCAGAGCTGCTACACACATCCCCTACCCCTACCTTTGCTCTGTTATCCAGCCACATCTATAAATCAGATACCAGAGAGACTTTATTACTGATTTTATTAGGTAATAGTTGGAGTTTGGTCTAGGGATGAAGGAGACTGGTGCAGCGGTTGTGCTTTGTTTATTATATCTGAAGTCCTAAGGTAAAGTGGGAAGGGCATATCAGTGATGGATAGTTAGTTCAGAGAATAATTGTGTGATATTGGGGAAAACAACCATGGAATAAAGTTCTATTTTGTGTGAGCAGAGATATCAGAATTGCAATGAGTAAACTTGAAATACCCTAAAGAGAGACTGGTTAATAGCTCTGGAAATGGAGGACTAACAATATTTTCTGTAGTGAAGATAACCATGGTTTGCTTTCTGTTTCACAGAGCTGAATAAACCAGAATTGAAAATTACTCAATTGCACATTGATAGTTCCCTTCCTGAGCATTTGTGAGACTTCTACTCTTACCATGCGGGAAATTCACTTTCCCCCCTTTTCAGATGTTTAGTCTGAGCTTTATTTGGGATTGTTTTTAAAATCTGCTGAAACCCTGGAGCGCTGGCTCTGGGTTCATACACAAACTCAACCCTAGTGGTATTTTACTACATTCATTGTAAAGACCTGATTTTATATATTTCAGTTCAAGAACGTCAGGATTCCTGATTTAAACTAGCCTTGAGGTCAAAGGCTTTAAACTTTTGCTTAGGAATTCATGGTGATTTGTGCACTGAAGGGATGTAAAGCCCTTGACAGCACAGCAGCACGCTCTGCATGGGTGTAAGGATTGTGCGTGGTCTAGACCTGGAGAATCAAGCTTTGGCATAGAAATTCATCCTCTTTCATCCTGAATGCTTTGTCCATGTCCTCATCCTGACAGCTTAGTGAGGACAGGAAGAGTGTCTCGTTCATCAACAGAATTTCCTTACCCTGTAGGCACAGGTGAGTTGCACCAGTGAAGGTGACCCTCAAAGAAGGTCCTTCTGCACATCCTTGTTGGGACTGGTGTGGCAGGCACTGGATGAGAGGGCTGACACACAGGGAGGCTGGCTGCCTGCTGCCAGAGCTATGTGGCTATGCAGGATCATAACGGGAGAAAATCAGATAATTTCTCAATGAAAATGTCCATGGCATGAGAATTGTTTTCATGTTCTAAAAAAAGAAGAAATCTAGGGATGTTCTTTGGTGTTTTTGTTCTTGTGCAAGTGGGGCTCAAAACAAAACAATGTCTTTGGGGAGCAGGAGGCAGTTGTTCAGTTAGAAAGTTTAAAACTTGTTTTTGAAGCAAGAGAACATATTGCATTTTTTTTTCCACTCTATAAATAACTCTTGGCAGGCAGAAACAACCTTGATTGCATGAGATGAAGTAGAGCAACCAGCAGGCTCTACAGCAGAATAAATGGCACTGTGCCAAGAGCTTCATCAAATGAATAATAGCTTCCACTTGACAATCAGTAAAGTGCCTCTTCTCCTGTGGATTTAGTTTTTAATGATGATTAGAGAGGATGGGCCCCTAAAATTTCTCTGGTAGAAATGACCTCCTATTAATTTCTGTTACTTGAAATGCTGAATTTCAAAGCTATTTTACAGCTGCAAAACCAAAGGCACTGACATAAAGGAACTATTATCTTTGTAATTGTAGCAGCAAGTACTAAATTTGTCATTGATTAAGAGTGACTTTTTAACTTTTATGATCTTTCTGTTGGCAATGTCCCTTACATAATATTCTGGGCTTTCCAGATTGCTGTCCTTTGGAAATAAAATGTTTGTTAGAGTGTGGAAGTGTATCTTCTGGACTGGGAATCCTTTCTATAGTACTGCCTTTGTCTAATTTACTTCGTTCACATGGTTTTTTCTAACATCTTTTACTGATGGTTGTGGGAAGCCAAGGGTGTGTTTCAGCATGTGGAGTACGGGAGAGACCTTCCCAGGTGCGTGGTTGGGGTGGGAGAAGTGCTCTGGCAGTGGGGTACCTCACAGACACTGAGAACAAATAAGTAAATCCCATTTGTCATTTTCCCCATGAACAGAGGGATTTTTCCTGCTCTGCTGAGCAAAGAAACCTGGGGATTTTAATGCAGAAGGAGTTTAATTGTCTTGAAATCCTGGACCTGCAGCATGTATCCCATGCATCCTTCAGTTGTTTGGATTTGTTTTGGTTTATTTGAAATCAAATTGTAGAAAGAAACTTTAATGAATGCTGTCAGACCCTCCATGGTGCTGTTTTAGTGGGGAGTTACAAGAAAGTCTGGTTAGGACTTACTTCTTGATTAAAATTTAGAGGTAAATGACAGTACAGTCTAGGCTTCCGTACTTGGGCTGCTGCTGCTGGGTGGCTTGGGACAACACACACCACGCAGCGTTTAATAGCTCAGCGTAATTTGATGAAGCTCTAATGACTTTGTGTGATCGGCTCCGTGAGGAATGTCCTGGAGGTGCCTGTTTCCCTGCTGGTGAGCCCAGAAGGGCTCTGTGCTGCCGGGTGCCCACTGCCCTCGCCCCGGGGAGCACCGCCGTGGCGTGGAGCCCCCTCCCAGCCCTGCCGCCGGCTCCCGGTGGCCATAGCCACTACAGGGGCCACCCCAGGAGGGACAGGTTTCCTGGGAAGCCCGGCTGGCCCTCTGTGCTCCCTGCATGAAGGAAAGAAAGGATAGAGGAGAGCAAGAATGGAGACAGTGCTCATTAATGAGAGTTGGCACGAGGCTGTTACTGAGCGAACAAAGTGACTGCTTGAGGGAGGTAAAATACACTCCTTTTAAGATCCCAAGGAGGTTTCAGAGGCCTGTGTGCCACGCTGTGATGGACCATTAGCACAGGATGAGTTAAGGAGAGTTTTAATGGGAAATGTGTGTCGGTGCAGGTCCTCAGCCTTGTTACTCACAGGGCTGTGGCTGGCTCGGTGTGTTGGGCTCGACTGAGCCCTCTGCACCGGTTTGAATTATGCTGGTAGGAAGCTGACAGCCATGGACAGCACTCAGAGGGATGCTGTAGGGAAAAAATAATGAGGAAAAGACTTAAGACCGCTATCCATATTATTAGATGTACTGTTAGGATGTGAGGCAGAACTGAAAATAAAAAAATTAAGACAGTCAGTTGTAACTTCTTGCTTAGAATATTTAAAAATATTTTTTTCTGAATTTAATTTTTTTGCTTCATATTAATTTCTTTTTTAATTTATGAAAAAGTGATCACTTTTTCTTAGTAAAAAACTGACTTTGAATAAAAAGTTGAAACTTTTAATTTAGAGTATTGAAACTGGATTTTGAATTGGATATTGAAAGTAGCAATTTCTTATAATTGACCTTTTTCCCTACATATAAAATCACTGTTGATGAATCGGCACATTTTTTTATATAAACATTTCTGTGAAAAGAATTGGCAGGCAATATAAGTATAGAGAGCATGCACACAGGGATAGAAATTTATTTCTGGACCTAATCACTTTCTATATGCACCATGGGAGTTGGGATTTTCTTCAGTTTTGCCATGAGTGAAAATTATTTTGCCAATATTTTCTGTAGATACTTGTTTTGGCTGCCTTACTGTGTTGCGTGTGTGATATTGTGGGTTTTTTTGCCATGTCAACAAAAACTGAAATGAGCATTTTGGAGTAAGATCTTTGTGTGTACAGGTTCAGGTGTTGGGTGCTGTGACCCTGGTCCAGTGCTGGTACAGGAGTTGCTGTGTCTGTGCTCCTGGCTGGTGTGGAATTACACAGTGTGTTGGTGGAACGTTGGCTGGAGAGCACAGCAAGAGGAGGGTGAGGTGCTGGTCCCTCTGCAAGGGGAGCCTCTGGGGGATTCTGGCTCTTGCTGGTTTTTCTCCTTCAGCTGTTTGAATCTGCACTAAACACTTGCACAATCATATTTTATTATTGGCAGAAGTTGGCTGTCATTTAGCAAGGAGTGCCCTATCACTTAATCTCGAGTTCTTTCACAAATGATGTGCGATCAGCTAGCAGCGTCTAAATTACATTTATCTGCTATCAGACTGAAACTATTGGAGCTATTTTCAAGGTTTGGAGGATAAAATAGAATATCCATTGCTGACAGCACTGAATTGCTTTTGTGAGATGCCACAAGACTTCAAAAATCGTTTTCTGCTTTAAGTTTGGGGGACTGTGGCACTGTTTTGGACACTGCTGTGTAGTAACTGTTAATGAATACTTCTACCACAGTGACCTGTGCATGACCAAGATAACACCAGGCAGCACTGAGCCAGGAATGTAACCTTGGCTTGTGGTTCAGGGACTGGGAAGGCAAAGTGGTGTCCAGAACATCAAGTAACACTGTAAGAAGGACTAATCTTCTCCTGAGGCAGAGGCTGTGGACTATACTCTGTAGACCTACAAAGTTCATACTCAAACAAGTTGATAGTGAGAAGGGTGCTTTTGCAAAGTCCCTCTTACTGACAGCTGGCCTTTTCATAGTCACACATCTTGAGAAAATCCAGCTTTTAGCAATTCATGACCCATTTATCCTTTCTTTTTGCACTTTTCTCCATCACAGAAGGACATCCTAGTGTTTACTGTGGGGTTTCAGTTAATGAGTATAGCTTTAACTCAAGACGAAGACAAGAGCTGAAACCAGGTGAATGTGCCTTTAAAGCACACAAGAATTTCCTTTGTTATTTTTTTTTCCCCTTTAAGCTTAGTTGAATAAAATAATCAAAATACTTCATAGGAATGATAAACAGTAAAGTGTTTTAGTCCACTAGTGTGGCTTGGATAGTTTGTGGCAGCTTGGAACACAGAAAATGGTAAAAAATATTTATTGCAGGTATTAGGAATAAAAATGAGCTTTAGGAACCAACCTCTTGAGAAATTCTTCTGATTTCATCTTGTAGAGACTAATCAGACTCCTTTGGAAGGCTTTGCCACAAACACAGATGTATTTTGTAGGTGATCAAATTTTAGTGGGAATTAATAATTTTCCACAAGAAATCTGACTCTTCTGTATGTCTTCATACTTTTAATAATCAGTAAGAACAATTATAATTATGTTTTCTAGAAGATTATTTCCCCTTCCAGTCTCCATTTTCTAGCTACAACAAAAAAAGAAAGAAAAAAACAACTGGCCAATTATTTCAAGGACTGGTTAAGCCCTGAAGCCCTCTGAAATCTAAACACTCAAGAAAAAGGAACCAAGTCAGAGGCTTCCCATGACAATCCTCTAACAGTTGCCTCAGCTGGGAACAGTGATGCTCACAAGTCTTGTACTGCTGTGAGCTGTGAGCTGCTACCTGTGCTGCAAAAAAGTATAGTCCTGAGGTTCATTCTTTTCATAGCCATAGCTGATTTTCCTGTTATGGAGCAGCTTCTTCCCACGCAGATGTCATGGTCCTTTTTTATTAGCCGGAGGTCAGACCATGGAAATTTCAGAAAATCTGAATGGAAGTGGAGTCAAATCTACTGCTTTATTATTTTGGACTTAGCATATTTTGTACAGGTTTTATATGTCTGAGCTATATTTAGCCACCAAAGTGAGAGACTTTCTTCTCAGGGAAGGAAATATTTGTTAACGAATCACAAGAAAATGCTTCAGTAGAGTCTCTGTAAGGTGCTAATGGACTGCTTGATAATTTCCAAAGGGAAATTGGTCTACACTGGTAGACATTGGCCTACCTTTAATAGGCAGATTTTTGCCTTTGCAATAGGCACAAGATCTTGAAATTAAGACAAATTCAACCAAGTAAACCTAAAGACAGAAATGTAAAGGGAGGGCCAGATGCTGGTAATTAGCTTATGTCATTGATTCTGGGGCAGATCTTGAGCTGAGAGAGATGGACTTTAGTGTACCTACAGCTCAGAATAACCACATGTGCCTGGGAATTAGCCAGCAATCTTAACAGAAATGAAAGCCAAATTATTTATGCATCAGCTGTGGCATAGCACCTCCATATCACTGTGCCAGAAGTATTTCTGATGTGAACTAGAACCCTGGAGCACTGCCTTAGTGTCTGAGGTGGATGAGCCCTAAATTCACAGTGTCTGCTCCCCTCGAGTAGCTGGAGGTGAATCCTGCCCTTGCTGCTGCAAAAGTGATGAAGATTTGGCTTCATTAACTAAATGGCAGCAAAGTCTTTGTTCACTTCCAATAGGCTTTTACTGGTGATGCAAACACTTCTTTTACAACACTGCTTATGAGTCTTGGCTTCTCCAACATGATGTTCCTGAAAAGGTGCCTAAAAGATGCTTAGACCCCACTGAAGATGGAGTTTAATCCTTGCTGTTCACAAGTGATTACTTCTTGCTAGAGGAAAATTGGCTGAAATATCCTAATAGTTTCCTGAAGTCAGTATGAATTTGGCGTGAGCTGGTGAACTGCAGAGCTGTAGTATCTAGCAAGTGGGATGGAACAATAGCTATTCCAATATTCCCAAGGAGCCTGGGGTAACAAATGAACATGTTCAGGGCTCTCCTTTGTTAATATGGGATTAATAATAGATGTGCATTGTGAAATTTAAGATCAGAATTTGCTGCCCTTGCTCTTGCTGTGGTAATCAAAATTGTTATATTTCCCTGGTATCATCATACTGATCTTCCAAAATGCAAAGGCAGAACATGATGCAGCTCAGTGACTCACCCCAAAGAAAACAGTGCTTAATTATCTTTAATAAAAGCTGCATTTTCCAAGAAATTTAAGCCCCAGAACAGCCATATTGAGGCAATCTGGTGTTTATCAGTGAACACAGCCCCTCATCGGGTGTGTAAGTCTTGCCACAATGTGTGGGGAAGAACTGATTGATCCCTGAGTGTCTGCAGAGGTGGGTGGATTTGTCTTCAGGGGGTGCTCAGCCCTGGCCCACCCCAGTGCTGTAGGTCCCCGGTTTGTTCCCTGTCCTCGCCCATGTTTCATTACACATGCCAGTGAGAGGACAGCAACGTTAGAAACTCCTGCTCACTGCAGAAAGCTGCAAACACGTGAAGACCTACCAAAATTTAGTCTAATTATTTGCTAATCAGTTAGATGGCAGAGGTATATTTGAGGAAAAAATGCCCAACCAGGACCAGCAGAGCAGTAATGAGATGAATTCTGCTGGTTGTGCCTGTGATGTGCAAGCATTTCTCTGAAACGCTGGTGTAAGACCTGCCTGTCATTGCAACCAGTTCTACGGATGCCCAGACCTCTCGGAGAGCCCAGCTCAGTCACACCTGGGATTTGTTTGGTAGCAACAATACTTTACCTCTTTCTGCTACAGACAAAGCTGGTGTCTCCTGCTCACCAGACACAAGGCCCCTCTTGCTCCTGGGACTGCCTTTTGCCCCTTTTTGTGTGGCACCATCACCGTGCTCGGTAATGAGCTCCCTGAGTGAAAAATACAGTAAAAACATAGTTTTTACAATCAACAGAGAAGAAACTCCAATCCTAGAAACTTAGAGTTGTTAAGGTTGAGAAAATCACCTCTAGAAAATCACCAAGTCCAACGATCAACTCAGCACTACCTCCGTGTTCACCACTGAACCATATCCTCAAGTGCCACATCCGCATGTTTTTTGGACCCTTCTGGGAATGGTGACTCCACCAGGGCCCTGGGCATCCTGGTGCCAGGGCTTTACAACCCTCTCCATGTCAATGGTTCTTGCAGGTTAAGTTCACTGGGAATATGTCCCCAGTCTTCAAGCAGCATGCGGTCCTTGTCCCTGGGCATTTTTGAGCTCCACCCAAGGCTTCCTGGGCTGATGCATTGTGTGATAAAAGCACAGTAACAGCAATGAGGCCCTGAAGTGATGCCAGTGGTGCTTGCTCACAAAGGACGGTGAGGTAGGTTTTAGCCCCCACTTTGTGCTGGCAGTGGCACACACCCTTGCTGTCCCAGAGGGTGGCCAAGTACTAACTCTGGGTCTCCTGGGATGAGAACACAGAGCTTGGAGCATGTTCCCTTCCCTTCTGGGGAGTCAGCCAGTGCTCTCGTGTCTCTGCGTGAGGGAGGGAAGAGCAAAACCACAACATTGTTTCCCAGACCACTGAAGTCATTCTTGCTTTGGCACTGATTCCTAAGCTTCTCTCTTTGCTATGGGGCTTTATTTAGTATGTGTTTAAGGTTAAGCACATTCTTAAGTCGTTTCCTGGATTAGGAACCATTGAAAACAGATAAAGTGTCTTGTGTAAGGGTGTGCAAGACAAAAGGATGGTTGGCATGGCAACGGCTGGAAGGTTTCCCTGGTGTGAGAAGCCAGAGTACAGTGAGCAGAGGAATGTTTGTCCCCCCTTCTCTGTCTATCTGATGGCTGCCAGGAGGCCCAGCCAGCCTCTGGATCCTCCCAGCCACTCAAAGGTGGTCAGCCTTCGCACCTTGCTCAGGGCTGGGTAATGGGTAGAGACATCTTTTTGGTCTCTTTGCTCATCACTACACTGTATTTATGTAGTCTCCAAGTGGACCAAACGTAGCCTTCAGTTAGGATTTTTTTGGTATAATTGTTCCTGCCTCTTAAGTTAAAAATATGTGTTTGATCATGGCTTTGTCTCCAGCCATAGAAATATCCAGTGCAGCCCCCACAGGTTCTCAAGACCCTGTGTGTCCCTCTAAACTAACATGTTTGCATGATTCTTAAGCATATTGCCGTGGGTACTTTTGTCTTTACCCCACAATATGCATAGAATCATGGAATATCCTGAGCTGGAAGGGACCTGTGAGGACCCTTGTGTCCAACTCTTGACTCCATACAGGACAACTGGAAAGTTAAACCATATGTCTAAGAGCATTGTCCAAGATTATTAAATATTGTCAGGCTTGGGGCCAACTAATAAAATTGTTCCTTTTTTTTTTTTTACTGTAAGTAGCAAGTATGCGATGTTCCATGTTGGTATTTAGGCAACTATGTTATAGGTAAAGTTGCAGCATTCAGGAGTGTATGGCCTAATTCCAGGGTGCTAGAACCTCTATAATTAGTGGTGAGAAAGATGACTGTTTTGTTCAGCTGTTAGCATTAACTTTTAATAGTGAAAAACAAATAGCATCCTGGTAGTCAAAAATGCTGAATAAATTGATTTTTACAGGAGATGCCATGATGAACAATGCTATTGTGACCTTGCTGTTTATTGGGCTGGGTTTGCAATACCACAGTGTTTTGAAAAAATCATTTCCATATGAGCACTGGTGTGAGATTTTCCTTTCTGAACATACCTTCCTCAGCTTGTCATGGTTTTCACTGCCATGGAGCTGTGAGCAGGAACCTATCTGTTTTCAATTGGTTGCCAGAACACTCACATACTTACACTGTGCAGTTAAAACTGATTTATTTTGTGGATATGAAGTTGCAGTTACAAACTTTTACTGAATAGTCATCATTGGTAAAGAAAAATCTCAGACATGCTGCAGAGAGATGAAGTACCTCTGAACCCATGGGCTTTCATCTGAGTGGTGAAGTAGAGAGCCATCTGCTATCATTCCAAGGGATGAGAAGGGCCTGGGACACTCCATTGTCAGGCTGCTGGGAGATCTCAATTTGATACTGAGTGTTATGGTCTATGTGGTAATAGGTACTGGAGGGAAAATCCTGAATAAGGTCAAACCTCCCTTTGTTTTTCTTGCCACGGTTCTGCTTCAGAGGGAGCTCTGTTCACTGGCCCTGACACCACCATGCTGGGCACCAGGGCAGTCTGAGCTGGGCTACAGGTGGTTACAGCTGGAGCAGGACTTAAAACATCCCATGCCTCTGCTTTTCTGCTATTTCTTGCCGGACGGCACTTGCCTTTAGGCATGGATTGGGCATGGAGAGAGTGCTTGTGTTTGGCAAAGAAGCCAAAAACTCTGGACATCAAAGTTTGGCCTCCTGCTGTGGCATGACATCTGTATGCACTCAGGTCAACTGTTCAGTCACTTGCTATGCCTCAATTCATCTTCTGCAAAATGTTGCACAACCACATTTCTTAGCGGTTTCACAAGGAAAAACATACCAGAGATGGGGAGTTGAGCAACTTCTGCCTGAGTCCTGGAACCACATGAGGTCTCTCTGGATTCCCTGAGTGTTCCACTTCTGCTGATCATGGTGGGAGTCCATGGTCCCTCAGCGCAAAGGAGAGGTTCAGATTACCAACTGTATATTCCTTATGCTCACATTCATCTGTCAGCTTTGCTCAGTCTCCCAGCATGATTAAGTCATCCAGGAGTGAGTTGAAAGGGCTGGGTTTGTAATTAAAGTGGGAACACATGGCTGAGTTTCCTTTTACCTGTTGCAGAACATGGAGCATGGGGCACGTAAGACATGAGCTGGATGTAAACTTCCAAGAGGAACTGGGTAATCATCTCGGCAATACTGCCTGGGGCTCACTGGTTGCTTTTGATGCAGCTATAGGGTTACCAGAGGATTGCTCACATCCCTGTGACTGTTGGAATCCTGGGATTTTGATGACATTTCCTTTCACTGTCTATATCTCTTCTATTCATTTGTAAGAGGGCATCAGTTTTTAATTTGGTTAAAGGAGTCCTAGTCATGTTTTCCCCTCAAATTCTTTCTCAAGGAATCAAAACCGAAAAGAACAGAGTCTTGACAGAATTTTGGCTCTAGTCTTTGGCAGGTATTGAGTCAAAATGCGGTGTGAGAAGTATAAGCTCACACTGTTTCCATTTGCAGTGAGTCGCTATAAGAATGGATTGCAGTGTTTGGTTTGAGTATCAGCTGCCTTTGCAGCTCAAACCCCAGCGTTTACAAGTATCTGTCTGGGAGTTTCTCGGTGGTTGGTTCTGTCCACAGATGCACTGATCTGTGTCCAAGGGCTCCCAGCTGGCACCTATGGGGCTCCATCACACCGCTGGCACCCAGGGACCCACAGCACAGGCTGAGCCATCCTTAGACAAGACTGTAATTTGGACAGGCTTTGGAAGAGCTCAGCCTTCCTCAAAGACCCTCTCGAGAAGCTTCAGTGGCTGGTGCTTGCAGAGCAGCCACTTGAGGCTCTGCTCTGGATTCACCTTCACAGAGCATTGGGCAGTGAAAAAAACGGGTGAGGCAAAGGTGTCTGGTGCTGTTTGCTATCAGCAGGTGCTTTACCTGTTGCTTTGGGCATATCACAGTCACCCCCTGAGGTTAAAACTCATGTCAAAAAGGCAATTGTGGTTTAGTGGTTGAAAGATGGGCAAAATACAGCACCCAAAAGTGAGGTATATATTTAAGTCACACAGACAATCTACAGGAAATCAAAAGATAGAAATTAATTCTCCCAAGTCTGGGGCCTCAGGTACAATCACAAAACTGTTTAACTTTCATTTACTTATACCGTCATCAGGAGCTGATTTTTTTAAATCCCTAAAGATGGCAGTGCTCCCGTTAGCAAGAATGAGACAGTGCAATGGCCCATTGCCTGCTGCACTTGCCATGACAAAACCACTTGCGTTTATTTCTATACCCAGGAAACTCTTCTTGCAGTTTACTTTTGCTTGCTCCAGTTGTACATTCTCCACCAAATAACTAAATCTTGGTATCCCACTGAAAACCACAATCTATCCTCAATTTGCTCAAAGACTGACCTGAACAGGAGTGTTTGATGCCATACTCTGACTCATGGAAGTGTACCTCACTCTGAATTTAGGACTGCAACTCTGTAAACAGGGCAAGTATGCTGTGTGATGGTTGTGTGTTGATTGTGGTGTACAAGTTTAAGCCACTAATGGGGTGGAAGAACTCAGAGCCATCCTTGTTACTGTCAGACAAAAGGTCACTAAGGTTTGGGAACAAAAGAAATATTTGTTTGTGAAATTTTCTCCTTTGGTTTTGCCCTTAATCCTTTTTCTGACCTAGGTCCAGGGGTGGCATCAGCCAGTGCTGGGAGATCTAAGGCTCCTGAGACTGCTCAGCAGCCACTTTGCATCAGCAGGAGCTCTTCTGTGCCACAGGTGGAGACTGATGTGATGCTCCCTGGGATGCCCTGGGCCTTTGCTGGGTGACACCACTGTCACCTTGGCTGGGGCTGACACTGGGGGAGCAGGAAGGGAACAGAAGGGCTTGTGCTCTGAAATGGAGAGAACTGAAATTATTTGTCTGAGCACACTTCACCCAGCTCCAATTTTAATATTTTAAAATTGTATTAAAATGCAAACTGATGAATAAACACTTCTGGAGTGCCTCATCCACAGCGGTGAAGAAGATCTGCACCTTTTCCACAGAGAGGTAGTGGTGTTGTGCCTGTCACTTTAGATTTGACTTCTGGTCTTTTAAAATGCATTTTTCAGTTGATTTGTGTGCTACTTTAATTTTCTGTTCTCTGCAAACAAATAAGTAATGACAATTCCAAGCAATGGTTATAAAAATGGTATTAAAAGTTGATGGGTACTATCAGTTGTAGGAAGAATCTGAGGCATGTCTGATAGGAAACTCACTGAAAATAACATGACTTTACATGATAACCAAATGGTGACTTGGGATTCAGGTATCTGAGGAAGAACCTATGTCCAATTTCTTGTAATTTTTAAATTTCATACACCTCCTTTTACATTTACCTTGTGAAAAATTAATTTCCTAATTTAATTTTCATCCTTGCCTCTTATTTTTTGCTATTTGACTCTGCAGGAGATCAGCTTTTCATTTGAGTGTTCCTCCAGACTGTGCTGCCAGTGGAGCGAAGGGTCCAAGGAGGGGTCTGAATCCACCTGGGGACTGCTCAGTTGTTATTTTTCATTCACTCCAAGCTTCAGGGACAGTGATTTTTTTTTTTTTTAATTATTGTTTTCTCTCCAACAGGGCTGAGCATCAGTTCATCATGACAGTTTTCCTGCCCATTCCTGTATCTCATTGTGCTGTTCCAAGCACAGGAGAAGCACTGTGGGGTTGGGAGCAGTGCTTCCAGCCCTGGGAAGCTCTCAGTCTCTGCCTCTCCCTTCTAATTCTTTTTAATGTGGAATAGTTATGCTCCCCAAAGTCACTGTGCTGCTGCCAGAGTCACTGATTTCCTTGACATCATTTCTACCCAGTGTTAATAATACTGCACTTTTTTTGTTGAAAACTATCAAAAGCATTCTCAGAGTGCACAGTGACTCGGATATCTGAATTACAATGTCAACAGCCTTGGCTGTTTCACTTCTCTGGAATGAGCTGCAGTTACCAGGACCCAAATCACTCCTTCCGACTCTTTTTTTGCTCAGATCTCTCCTGTATCGTCTTCCTTGAAAATCAATTTGCTTGTCCTTTCCATGTTTCTTTAGGGCCTGTCTTCAGCTACTGTGGACAAAACTGTGTAGCTGAGGGATCTACAGACTGCTTCAGTTATTAATTAAATCCAGTGAGTTAGCTGCAGACAGCAAAGACAGAGAATTATAATCATCAAGCTGGTTTTCTTTCTTTCCAACCATTTATTTCTGTAAATATTAACAGTTTTGTGGATGGCACTGAGACCACTTTGCTGTGCAGTGGTAGAGCTGCCTGGCATGTTTCAGGCACAGCTGGGGTGTTTGCTCTTCTTTAGCTCAGTTTTGGAGACAGGTTTTACATCTTCATATGCCACTGTGACTGATTTAAGTTTATTGTTTGCCTCTGTTTTTTAAAAAACTTTTCAACTTAACCACTTTCTGACCATGATAAAAACATGTGCTAGAAATTGTGCATGACAGAGAGGTCAAGCTCAGTCCAACGATTTCTTCTTGGAAAGTGGCTGAGGAAGCAGGTTTTACCACGTGCTCTGAGGATCAGCAGACCTGGATCCCCATCAGTCAGTGACAGAAGGTAACTCCAGAGCCAGGGAGCTGAAACCTTCATCTTCTCTCCCAGAATAGTTAAATTAAATGGCAATGAACAATTGGATGGTGTAGAAATCCCAGAATCTCCCAATGCCTGTACTGTGTAACCCTCTAATTAGATTAAAATGAAGGGAAGGATGAGGAAAGATGTGTAGGGAATCAGGCTGCCATGAGCCTGCTATTGACAGACTTATTCAAAGAAGCTGTGCTGTTTGGCTTCAGTGAATTATAACCTTAGCTGAGAGATTTATAAAGATATATAAGAACATGTTTGGCACTTCAGGCTGTTTGAAATTTCTACCCTGAATTTTTTATTGGTTCCAGCTCTAAAATAGCGCAAGCCACTCTTGATATGGAGTAGTTATACATCCTATCCCTGAACAACTGTGCATGAATAATGTTTTCTATTTGATTCTGCAGAGGTTGGAGAACTCCACAATGATACGTTGCAGACCCTTGAAAATTAACAAAACTGGGAAAAGAAAGGCAATGCAACAGTAAATCACAGATTTGAGGGGAGTGAGCTGGAGTAGTAAATCCAGAATTATTGAATGGGGGTTCATTACTGTGTGCTGTGAGTGCTGTGTGATTAAAGAATTGGGCCAGATTTCCTGGGAACCCTGGTAAAATCACAGAGGTTTTGTCACAGCCATGTCAGTACAGTGCAAAGGAAAATGTGAAGCTAGAGATGTTTATGATTAGGCATCAGCAACTCAAAGGAAACAAACAAATTGTGTGGTTGCCAATGATACAATGCTCCCTGTGAAGTCAGCAATTAAAGCTGGTGTGTCACTCCCAGGAATAACTTGTGTGGATGGACCAGTGAGGGTTGCTCAAGGTGCCTTGTTCTGTCATGCTGTTCGGGCATCAGGTCCCTGCTCCCACCCTGACAGTTACCTGATAACGGCTGGGGATTTGGTCCTTCAGAGTGAGTATCCAAGCAAGTTATTCACAGTGGTTCTCCAGGTTCTTGGCAGGATACGAGCAGCTTTCCTGGCAGTCACAGGTCCTGAGAAGTCAGTTCTCATCCATGTCTGTGCTCTTCTGTCAGAGCGCAAACTTGCAACAAGCTGCCCGCCACTGTAGCAAATTTTTACATTAAATTGGATGATAATGAACTACAGGACACCTGTGCATGGCCCATTTTTCTAGCAATGTGTCTCCATGTCTCCTGTTCCACTAATTTAACTGGAATTTTAGCAATGGGCTTTTGGTGATACTGGTAAATCCCCATGTCTCTAGGAAGCCAGGTGAACAATAAAATGACATGCAGTTGTAGACCCCTGTGACTGATCACTGATGTCACAAGGCTGGCCTGGGAATACATATTCCTTTATTATATTACTTTCTCAGCCCTAAGTAGGCTGTAGGGGCACTTGGGCAGTGGTTTTGGTAGATAGCTTTAGTAAAGGTTTGCTGACAAAGTAATCTGTGACCATTACAAGGAGTTTTCAGTCTTAGTTGCTGCCTGTTCTTTTGCTTTCACCTATTTTCTGGCTTGATGCTTTGCTGACTGTTTGCAGACCTGTTTTCCAAGACTGGTTGAAAACAACTCATGGACAAACCAAGGGAGGACTGCTGTCCTGATTCTTTGGGGGAATGGAGGTGATGCTCTGGTATGAGGAATGGCTGGGGTCACTTGGTCTGTTCAGCCTGGAGGAGATTGAGGAGAGACACATTGCAGATACAACTTCTTGGGAGGGGCAGAGGAGGGGCAGGCACTGATCTCTGCTCTGTGTGGACCAGGGACAGGTCCTGAAAGAGTGGGACCTGTTCTGTCAGGGGAGGTTTAGGTTGGATATTAAAAAGAGGTTCTTCCCCCAGAGGGTGGTTGGGCTCCCCAGGGCAGTGGTCACAGCACCAAGGTTGACAGAGCTCAAGGAGTGTTTGGATGATCTTCGGGGGCACATGGTGTTACTCCTGGGGATGGGCCTGTGCTAAGGATTGGACTTGATGATCCTTGTGAGTCCCTTCCAAATCGATATATTCTGTGATTCTTGTTGCAGTCAGGTCTTTAAATCCCACAACTTCACTTAAACCATGGAAAACAATGATAAAAATCAGATAATATATAAATAATACTTTTAATAGAGTGATTTTGGGGTAACTCTTCTTTTCCTGCTCCTCTGGGCTGGATTGATGCAAACGGAATCCCTATTGGGCACCTTTCTGGGCATCTCCTCTGGGAGCAGAAAGCTGTCTAGGGATCTGTTCCAGTGTCCCATGCTTCTCCTGTATTCTACCTCCTGCAGAATATAAAAGTTTTTGTGCAGCCAGACCCATGAAGCAAAGCTGTGGTATTTTCCCTGAAGTTAGAGTTTGCAGGACCTGCCCTGTCCTTACCTGGGCTGTGTCCGGCATAGAGTGTTAACAGTGTGCTGTGCGTTAAATAGAGGTTTGTACTCTGTGTCAGGCTGTAAAATGTCTGTGTGATGTGAGTCATCCCACCAGAAACAGACCCCAAACGATCAACAGCTTGTTGCATTGTGTCAGTAACAGTTTGGACAGGAAACGGGGTTTTTTTGGCTTCAGTACACAAAGTGAACCCCTCGTGAAAAGAATTTGAAATTTCAAGTGGAAAATGATGAAGAAGGGAAGAATGTATGAATACTGCCAAGAAACAGACTCACTTCTTTGGCACAGAATGTGAAGAAGTCTTTTCAGCTGGTGGTGGGGGACCCAAAAGCAATGTGCTGGTCAGAAGTGAATAAACTAAGTTGTCTTTTTATTCTCATTAGTATGAGTCATTTTCAAGTAAGCTGATAATATACAGCATGTTATAAAATCCCTTTTGGGTGACAAGAGCAAGAACAAAAAGCAGATTCTGTCTTTGTCGGACCCATACATCCACATTTCACTGGTGAAAACAAGCAGAGCAGGCAGTGCCTTTGAAAGGGGCTGTAGGTGTATACAATGAGCTCATCTGGGTCCAGGTGCAGGCAGCAAGGAAACATCTGATATTGCCGAGTTCCTTAAACTTCAAATGCTGGTACTTCTAAAAAGTGAGTTATTTAATGCAAGTGTAAATACCAGGCAAGAAAGAGAACCGCTTTTTATAGCCTAAGAAGTCATGTGCTTTCTCAGTATAAATACAATTAACCATTTCATAGCTTTGCACGCCAGAAGAGAGTTCTGATGGTGTAGAACCTGTGACATTATCCCACTATGCTGAAACAAGAAACTGTGACAACATTGCCTGCCTGTAGTTTTACCAAAAACTGCACTGAGCTGTCCTCTGACTGCAAAACAGGCCCTCCCACACATAGTTTGGAGGCTGTTCCCATATGCTCTTTGCAGAACTCATCTTGGTGATTTTCCTGACTTCACACCTCTGGGCCCTCTTGTAGAACCAACCTAAAGGGTGTCCAGCCCATGCCATGTTGGAACAGAACTGCGGCTGCCCTCTTGCCCAGGGTGGAGGGGTCCTGGCCACCGTGGGGGCTGGGAACAGCCTGTTTCCACCAGCTGTTGGGTGTCTGTGTGTGCACCTGGTGATGGTTTGTGCTCATGGATGTGTTGAGAACTGGCCTTGGGCGAGGAAATTGATTCAGACTAAGCAAACATTAATTCAGTATTAATAAGGGAGAATAGGCCTCCTACTGCACTCCAAATTAATTTTTTTTCTACACTGTAAAGCAGGAATTAATTTCTTTTCCACTGTTTTGCTTCCTTTTTAAAATTATTTACAGTTTTAAGGAGCCTTTAAAGTTGGTAAAGAATTAAGGCAGTAAATGGGCTCCTTTGTAATGCTGTTAAGTTTTTGGGACATCAGCATATTTTAACACATTTGGGAGAGAATTAAATAACATTTAACAAAACTTTAGACCAAGTTCCAGTGTCTGCACATGTTTATCTTCTTAAATGCATACATCAAATATCTTCAGATTTTAAAGGCTGTTTTACACTTGTTTCTCATTTTCTAGTATTAAAGAAAATTCCTCACAAATATTGTCTAAAATTCTTATGTTCTGGCCTTTGCTGGCGTATTTAGATCCTGAAATGTATTGATCATACCTCTTGAGTCCCTTTGTGCAGGACTAGAAATAAATTACCCTAGGTCAAGTTCTGTTTATACAGTGGACTGCTCTTGCAGAATTACCTTCTTGACTTAATAACTTCCTTTTGGATGACATTTCTGTCAGAAAGAAGACAAATTGGCTGAGGTCAGCGTGCGGATCAGCTCAGTGTGCAGGAGGAAATTGTAGTGGATCGCCTAAATTGCGGCGGGTCTGGGGCAGCACCGGACAGCGTTGGCCCGCGCCGGCACTGTGGGCTCTGCACCAGGGTCATGCTGTAGTGTGGCCAATTCCAGCCATTCCAGAGTCTGAGGAATTCAGCTGGCGCAGTGACGATGAATTAGATCAGCAGAGTGATTCTTTTGGCCTAACACCGACATGTGCAGTGTCCCTCCAGACTCCTTGTGTTAAACCCAGCATTACCGAGCCATATACAAAGCGCTCACAGGTCTCTGCAGATGCCACACAGTGTGATATTACTGCACCTTCCTCTCACTCACTCCTGTGATCTTCTTTGAAATTGTCTTACAAGTAGCTGGAAGATGAAACCTTGCAGCTGGGCCTGTTATCGTTATCCACAATGGCGGGGGTGGATGCTGAATTTGCTTCCTGATGTGTGACACTGGGGCACAGGACTGAAGGACCTGTAAGATCCCATAATACTACTCCTGATGACCTTGGTCCTGTTCTGTGTACATCTATATGTTGTATAGAACACATCGTGTTACGTTATACAGAACGCATTATGTATTCATTACATACGTAGCACTATTTCTTTTACTTATATATGTGAACCGAAGCAAATCTGAGTTGTTGGGGAATAGTTCTGCTGAAGTCACTGGCTTTATATTTTATGGAACTGGTGACAAGAGAGCAGTGGGGGCTACAGGCACCGGTCAGAGTGGCACCAGAACCTTTGCAGAGCCTTTGCAGAGGAGCTGGGAAAGCTGAGTGCCCCTCGGCACTGTGCCCATCTCACACCATACCCCATCCCCTTGGCAGGGGCAGCCTGGGCTACTGTTACAGTGATGTTACTGCACCTCAGCCCCGTGCAAAGTGCACCCCCATAGCCTGTGCACGAGGAGAAAAACCTAAAGCCCAACTGCATCATGTTTAAAACTATGGAGTTACCTTTTCTCTCTGCAAATTCTTCTACTTATTCTGTGTTCTACAACAGAAGAAATATAAAAGTCTCCTTTTAATTAAGCTCTTTATCCTTTGAAGTTATTTTGGATTTTTTTTCCATGTTGGTGATGTAATTTATGTAAATAATCATCTATCTATGAAAGGAGTGTGTCTGTCAAAAGCTAAAATAAAAAACATCCGTCATTTTGAAGTGATTAACATTCTCCAGATGTTTAAATCATCAGATTACAGGAGTTTCCCTTTGTTGTGATAATGATATAGTATCCAGAACAAGAATGTTTACTTTTTTGTAGAGGTCAAACACAGATTTTTCACAATCCTATTAAAGCATGCAGTTTATTGTAATTGTGTGTGTAGATGAAAGCATATGCAGTTATTATTATTTCCCTTAATTGTAAACTGCTGCTGGTAATTTTACTGTAAAGCTGAAACAAAAGGAGCATAGTTGAAAGGACCACCACTGCCCACTTATGTAATCAATTTATAGATGTCAAGTTTGTACCAAGATGGTTATCCCTCTCCCTCGAAGCACCGGTGACAGGCTACCACCCTGCAGCACACCCCCCTGCTCTGGGGGCGGCCGGGGCTACAGAAGATGTAGCTGATAATGTTAAGTGACAGCTCTGAACCACTGCAGTCCAGCGTGCTCAGCTTCAGGCTGCAGGGAGGAAGGAGACACGCATTCCTCCCTGCTGCTGGACCTGTGGCTGACCAAGAAAACTTTACCTGTCCCCTGCCAGCCAGCTTGCTGCGGTGACTGGAACCACAGCGCCTTGATGGAAGGAAAAGGAGGGGTATAGTCACAGAAACGGCGTACACGTGAAAAATGGATCAATTCCTTTCCCTTCCATAGTCCTTGCAGAGCAACACCCTTCAATTCATAAAACTGGACAATGCATGAGATGTGTGGATCCGGCCAGTCACCCCGTTGGCAAACTGCTCAGAGCTGACAAAATACACCCAGAGAGGGTTCTGAGTGGGCTCACGTGTGATGGCAACTGACCAACCATTCTCAGTGTTTGTTTTTAACAAAACCTCTCCTGAAATACGAATTTAGAAAAAAATTCCCTAGAAAGATACTAGATAGTTGTACCAGCCAAATAACCACTGCTTCTGCCCCGAGATTTCATTTGGTCTGAAAAGTTACCTAAGGATTAGTAACGTAACATTGGAGATGTACCAGTTTTTCAGTTGATGGAAGGTTCTTGTCAGATGAACACATACACCCTGTAGGAATGTGGCAAAGGCAGGGGCGGGCTCGGGCTGTGACCCTTGCTGTTCTCTGCCCCCTGTTCCCCCTCGGGGCTGGCTTTGACACCTGTGCCCCCTGTGGCTCCAAATGTTCTTAGAAAGAGCCACAACCTGCTGGAGCAGTTTCTTCCCTGTCCCACCCAGAACTCATTCCTCTAAAGCTGCCCTTGGATGGAGTCGGCAAGGGAAAATTCCAGCCGTGTGCCAGGCTCCAGTGCATGCTGGGAGGAATGTACCTCTTCCCAAATGTCTCATCCCCTTGCTGGCCTTTCACCACGGGAAAAAGGCAGATAAGTGAAAACTGTGTTTTGTGGAAGAAGAGAATTTCACTCTGCTTCTCTCCAGGGACCCTTACAATACCACACATGATTAAATCTCTAAAATGTTAGTCTTTTTTTTTTTTTTTTTTTCCTGGCTCCTTGGATCTCATCTTGCCTCGGGAAACATGGATAAGAAAGCTTGCTGCAGTAAAGCTTTGTAAGTCTAAGCTGTCCTGAAGTAAGTTTTCTGCAGCAAGCAACCTTTGCAGGGTCATATATGGACTTACTTAGGATGAGCAAAATAATTAAGAACTTTAAGATTTATGTGCAAATAAACCAGCTAATTCCACCAGAGACCTGCTGGATCTGAGCCAGACCAGCTGAGGAACTGGGATACATGAGGAGAGAGAAAATACACGTGAGTGAAGCTCTGAGTGCTGATCCCATAGTGGCTGGGGAGGCAAAGGGGCATGGCAGGGAGATGGGCACAGTGCATGGGACATGGGAGTGGGAGACTGTAGGGGGGGTTGGGGGGATGGTGCACACAGAAGGGTTGTTGCGGGCTACATTTCGATATTTTGATTGCTCTTGTGAGACTTTTGTCACACCAAACCTGCTTGTACTTTTCCTTACCTCAGACAGGAGAGATGGACAAGGACAGCTCTTCTGGGTCACGTTTTGCATAATTTTGCGTCTTTTTCTCTTCTGCAGTTCCATTGGCCTGATTGTAATAGATGCATTAGCACAACTTACAAAGCTGTTAATAAGTGGTCAGAGCTCATTGCTGGTTTCCTGAGCCCTCAACCACGCAGGTGATGAGCTGCATGGGGTCTGGTTCTCCATTTCTAGAGCTTCTGTAACGCTCAGCTGCTCTGCCAGCTTTGTGGGCACAAATACCTCACTGGTAAGTGTGGGCGTGAGGATGGGGTCAAACTCCTCTCTTTATCCTCCCTAGAAACCAGTGCACCTCAGAATAGATGTAATTAATTATGTAATTAATTAAGCTCCCATTACAGATGAGGTGAGCTGCTCAGATGGGCAAGCGCAGCGAGACGCATTTGTGTAAGTACAAGGAA
Source organism: Myiotriccus ornatus (assembly GCA_036023395.1). NCBI lineage: Eukaryota > Metazoa > Chordata > Aves > Passeriformes > Tyrannidae > Myiotriccus > Myiotriccus ornatus. The sequence continues at coordinate 170,192 of JAYRBT010000005.1, forward strand.
AGTGGGTGGATGAGTTTGGTTCTCAGCCGTGGGATCAATGGGAATAAAATGGTTCTCAGCTGAAAAGTGATGTTTGTAATATCCAGCATAAATGATGAATTAAAGGCTCTCTTCTGTCTTTGTCCCACTTCAGCATTGCACAACAGCCCCGTGCAGTTCCTTTGGACTCTTTGTGCTTATTGAAAAGGTAAATACAGTGCAGCACAGCTTTCCGAGTCTGTCTTTTGGGTTTAAGGCTGTTTTTTTAATCGCTTGTGATGTCCTAGCAGAAATGTTCCTTTTATCATCACTGGTAGGTCACATCCCCAGGTGGCTTTTGCAAAGGTCGTTCTCCCGTTTGTTCTTGAGGGCTTGTAGCACTGTGTCCTGGTGCTGCCTTCAGAGGACAGTGCATGTAGGTGCTCTGCAAGAACATAGCACAAATACAGGTTTAAGAAAGCAAAAAATATCAGCAAATAATATGCATTTTGGCTTTGCTGTTCATTCTCTATGAGCCTGCCTAAAGTGGGGTTTTCCTGGTTAATACTAAGAATACTAGAATACCTGGTTAATACTAAGAATACTAAGAATACCTGGTTAATACCCCACTAAAGTGGGGTTTTCCTGGTTAATAATAAGAAACAGATTCTTCCGTTTTCTGAAGTAATTTCTCTTTGAGAGTCTTCCAATCCCTCCTTCACACTAGCTTGCTAATTGGCCTGGGAGATGAACTGGTGATATGGCTGATGTTCTCCTTGACGTACTGGACCCTCCAAAATGATACTTTGAGAAACAAATGGCTGCAGAACAGGTGAGTTACAGACCTGCACTAAATACCTGTTCTGATGCATTTGCAGTCTCCAGCACCAGGAAATATTACTTCTGTTGTTTTTACACTTCCTGTTTTTGCAGAGTTGCCAGCATTACTATTCTAATGCAGCATCACATCACACTACACCTTACATCACTTTGCATGGCATTACATGGTACAGCTCGGTCCCTGCGCTCCCAAGGCCTATCACACTGTTGCAGCTGGGCATTTGGTGCATTTCTGTTCATCATGGTTTTAGGGATGTTCCAGTGGCCCATGGAGGTGTGTTTTGTTGGATTAGCTGACACAGAGTTCCTGCCTGCAGATGGACTATGAGGCAAAACTCAGCTATTTCAGAGCGGAAGTGATTAAAGGAATGAGATTGATGTCTGTGGCTTCCTGCAGATGTGCTGACATGCTCCCGACCCTGAGGTGCTGGCAGGTTCTGTGGTTGGGCTGGAGCAGGGTGGCCCTGCTGTGGCTCTGTTGCCTCTTCTGTGCTGGCCTCACTGGCTGCTCCTGGGTGTGAGCTGGGGGGCTGGGGTGAGCCCCATGGTCTGCCAGGCACCAGGCTCTCAACTGTGCTGCACACTTCTAGAGCCAGTTTGGGAGGCGTTCTAAAGTAGAATATGCCAGCTAAACAGATGAGTTCTGGAAAGAAATTATATAAATACAAGTTCTTGGCTCGAATCTGTTTTTCAGGCAAACAAAACTCTAAACTCCAGCACCCAGAAACCCGTCAGTGCTTCTGTCTGACTTCAGCCCTTTGAACAAGTCACTTCACCCCTGTTTCTCATGTAACTACAGATCTGATACGTGTGTGGAGCCAGATCATGACCTGCCAGCCTCAGCTGCCTTCTTTCAACTTCATACTTGGAACTAAAGTTCACACAATATTTTCACAGACATTCATCCCCCCAACTCCGAAAGAAAAAAAAAAGGAAGGAAAAAAAAAAAGGAAGAAAAATCATGAGGAAGGAAAGGCGTGGGAGGAGAAAAGACAAACACGAAATGCAGTTCACTTAAAAATATCTCTGCTTGATGGAGGCTAAAAGGTGGCAGCTGTGCCAAAGTAGTGGACCCTAAATCGCTGAGCAAAAAAGAGCAGGGAAAGCTCTGATTGCTCCCAGTACTGCGGTGAATGTGTGCTCTCAGCCGCAAATCAAGCAAGCTTAAAAAAAAAAAAGAAAAAAAAAAAGACTCAATCAAGGCAATAATGGCCTCCACTTCACAATCAGACAAGTGCTTCTACTTCAGAAATCCTACCATTTAAGGCTGATTGCTAACCCTGGCCTCATTTCTAATCTAAAGGGCGAGTAATAATTTGGAAAAGGAATTATAACAACTTCCCAACCATTTGGTAAATCGTCATTATTTTAAAGGGGTGTTGGGAGGCTGTTGCTGTTTGTCAGGTATTTTTTTCCTGCTGCTGCTCTTCCACTTTCACCACCCCTTTTCTCCCTGATCTCGTATTGGAAGGGAAGTGATATATGGTGAAAATATGTAAGAAAGAAAAGTCCAGAGGGATCCTCTAACCTCGGGGCTATGGTGTGTAGAAGATTACATGATGCACAGAGAGATGAAACAGCTCTTCCCTTTGCTACTGTAGAGTGCCCAGAGCTTTGTGCTGGGATCAGCAGCTGTGCTGAGCAGGGACACTGTTCCCAGCCCAGGGGCTTCTGCACAAGCTCTCCCTGGAGTGGGAAATGTTCTGCTTTAGGAACTTCCCAAAGGAAAGGGCAAGGAGCACCCATGCAGGTGGATGGGTGGTGTTGGGATGCTGGTGCAGCGAAGGGCTGCTGCCCACACAACCCCGCAACAGAGCCACTATGGCCCTTGGCCTCCTCTGGTCAGGGGCTACCCAGCCAATAGAATGAACTGGTGCTCTGCTGTCCAAATCCTGCCTGGACTGCCTGGGATAGGCAGAGAAACATTAACCATTTAACCCATAGGTTATCCTGATGGGAAGTGCCAAGTGTATTAGTCTGGAACCCTCGTAGCTGAGCTGTGTTTATTGCCCTTGCTTTCCTGGTTTAAGCATCTATGAATATTTCAGTATTTATGTGAATATTTATTCCCACATCTTCTGTAAGTTAGTTGTGATTTTCACACACACATCGCAGTCGACCTTAGAGGTCTTTCCAACCAAAATGATTCTATGATTCTAGGATTTTCTACTGAGAAAACTGAAACAAGAGGACTCAGACAATGTGCCTTCCCGCCGTGACCTGAGAGGGTCACAGCTGCCGTGGGCCAAACCCAGGGCTTTGTCTGGTGCTGGTGTTCTCAGTGACGGAGCGTTTAAAAACAGATGCAACATGACACAGAGCAAAAGAGCCGGGGGGGACCTGTGCACAGCTTCACCTGAGTTATCTAATCCTGTGGAAATCTTGATAGTGTTTTGATAATAGCAGATATTAGTGATCAAAATACCTCTTATTTCAGTGATTCAAGGACAAAATGGGATGCCAAAATGAGATGTTTTATGAAAGGGACGATCACTGTGTTTGTAGGATGACAAAATTTCCTTCTCTGCCTCCGGAGGTAACAGCAGCACTGGCTGTAATGCAGCACTACGTCCCTTACTCCTGCTTTGTGGTTTGAAGGGATCTGTGCCACAGTTATTTACGTCTGTATTTTAAATGCGATTTGAAAAGAGACTGATTCAAAAATTTTCAATGACCCAGTGAAATCTGAACTACTTATTGCAAGACAAGAAGTATAATGCTTCAATCAAAATAGTAACTTGGAATGTGTTTTATTAAACAGAGTTCATTTAATATTACCCCAGAGTGCTGTGGATGTGAAAACACATTCTTGAATTTGAACTTTCATATCTAGGTAATAGGAACAAGGAGTAAATGGTAATTTCTAATATTACACATTTTGGGCCAAATTCTGATCCCATATAGAACTACCCATGGCATTCCTGCATGTTTTCCAAAAGCAGCGTGTCCCTGGGTCCTGTCTGTCACTACGAGGTAAAGATGTTACAGGATAAACGAGTAGACCCTGCACAGAGCACTGCGTAAAATCCTCCTGGATTTTACTTTCCCGTCAATGTCTCTGCCGAATTTCTGAGGTGTTTTCAGTGAGAGAAAACAAAACTAGGCTCAGGCTCCATGCAATCGAAGAAAATTCTGAAATAATTTGCATCGAGAGATGCAAAATAATGGATAAACGTGGATTATATGCACAAACTCTAGGTGCGTTTCACTTCTAAATATTCCTTGATTTTTGTCAGCAATGTTATGCAAAAATATTTAAATGAGCAGATTATAAAAGAGCAGTGCTGCCCGTGTAACGTCGGCGCGGAATCGATCGGGGACGGGCATTAGCGGAGAATCGCTGATCATCCCAAGGAAAACGGGTTTTTTCTTGCCAGCTGTTTGATATTTCGGGAGGTTAAATGGCTCCTGCTGCCAACCCGAGCGTGAGCGCGGAGAGCCGCAAGCGCTGGTCTCTCGATTGGACCCCGGGGTGAGCTCACCGGCCCCGAGCGCACGGGGACGGGGAGCGGGGCCGGCGGTCGCGGGGGCTCCGCCGCTCGCTCGGTCCCATCGCTCGGTGCCCCCGCTGGCCCCGTTCCCCGCTCCGGGTCCCGCCGCTGCCGGGCACCCACCGGAGGGGAAGCCCCGGAGGGACCGGCGAGCCGGGGCAGGCGCGGAGAGCTGCAGTCCCTGCCCGGTGTTCAAATACGGTAAAACGGAATTCATTAGGTGCTTATTTAGAGAAACGAAAAATCCTATTCTGTTACACACGGAGCGAACTCCGGTGCCTGTATGAATTGTCGCCCGCCGTCAGCGCGGGTTGTGCCGACACCTTCCACCGCTGCCCGAACCCCCGAGACAGAGCGGGGATGTCACCTGCACGCCGAGGGGATGTACCGAGCAGCGCTGCGCCCGCCGCCCGGGGCGGCTGCGGGAGAGCCCGGCGGTGCTGCCGGGACGGAGCGGGTATCTGCTCCTGCGCCGGGGCCGAGCATCCAACCACCGGGCTCTGAGCTGTCAAAGTTCCTTTGCAAAAAACCCAATTACAGTAACTATAAAACTCGGTTTTGAGGAAAAAAAAAAAAATTCTCTTTTCACGGGATCCTGCAGAAAATAAAATAAGATTTTTCCCTTCCAGTATAAAATTGAGCAAAATAGTGCGTCTGCTCAGCTACTATAAATAAACTGCATCCAAAAAGCAAAATAAAAGCTTTCTTGTAATTTGTGTGCTGTTCTGATTTAAAAAAAAAGAGCTGAGGATTCTCTGACCTTGATACCAGGTAGCTGCCTGGTGCCACACCACAGCTGGCATGTTTGACAGCAGTTTTTACAGGCTTTACTTTCTCTTGATATGAAGAAATTAAGTGGGCAGCTCGGGAAATTTAGGCATGTGATTATCTAATTTTTTAAAGGCTCAAATTTTTTTCAAAGGCTCTTTCAAAAAACCCCCAGCATGCTGCACTGGGGCAATTTCAACTATGGGTAGAGCAGAATTGAAACATTTCCCCTAATATCCCATTATGTAAAATTGAATTGACAGGGTAGTTGTGTATTTTCAGTAATCAAAAGTACCCAAGAGCTGCTAAGCCTCCAGTGCACGGTACATTTAATACAATAATTTTAAAAACTTGAGACTGCATTTCATACAATTGTATGTTGTTAAGTGTGTGGACTCAGGCAAATTCAGGTCAAGCCCTGGCAGGAGTGGAGGATGAGAGCTGAGAAGCTGCCCCGTCCACAGAGGTTAAACCCCATGTGAAAACACTGATTTCAGTGCACTCTGTGGCTTTTACCATCATGCTCTTGTAAACTGATTTAAGTACTTGAGTTTCAGAGAAAGAAGCTATTTCAAGAAAATACTTGTGCGTATGACATCTGTGATTTGCATGTACAGAATTATCCTGGTGAATCAGTCAAGTGACTTTGTGTCCAAGTGCCTGGATGTGCTGGGGGGCACAACTGGCTTGGAACCTGCGGAACAACCAGCTGGGAACACTGTGGCTCTGATTTGAGTGGTTTCCTGGTGTGGATGCAAAATGCTATGGATGAGAAAAGACTAGCAGTTGCTGGAGTGAATGAACTCATCTGCCTCCCCTGAAACAACTGAGTGCACAGGGAATGAAATTGTAATTTTAAAAAATTTAACATAGCAAGAGCAAATATGAAAATTGAGATGAAAATACCCTTTAGGTTAATTAAGTGGCTAAGCACACTTACAAATGGTAAAGATTTGCCAGTTTTAGGAGTCTTGTTGGTCATCAGTGGATTTTCCTTTGGCCATGACCCCCAGAGTTGCCTTTTCAGTGGTGCTGCCTCCTACTGCCTGTGGCTGCTCTGCCCACTGGCTGCCTGCACTCTGCAGCTGCAGATGGCATTTACAGCCCAATAGAATTGCTCAGAGCAGCTGGAAATGAAACACAACTTGAAAAAATTAACCTCAGAAAGAACAGGTGTAACTTGGGTGAGCCTGGGGTGATGTGTGGTGATCCCCAGTGTAAGGGCAGGTAAGGGCAGTGGTGCCTGGAGGAGGTGGCGCTGGGGCTATGCTCCTTCCTGGAGCAGCTGCAGGATGTTGAAACCACCTCAGCATTGCCCTCTGCAACTTTGGATGTGGTGTAAAAAAAAAAAAAAATCAGACAAACCTTGTAAAAACTGTTCTACATTTTAGGCACTGAAGTAACAAAATTCCCTGATCTTTCCCTGACAATCACGAGACTGTTTATTTTTCTTGTTGTAGGGTCTTGTTTTGGATTTTTTGTATGAGGTCCCCAACGGTCTTCAACCATTGGAGATGATGGGAATAAAGTAACAAGATGTCAACAGTTAGGGTAACATTTCTAGTTTAAGACTGCCAAAAAAATATTCATGAATTTTATATCATTTTTCAGAGGAATGTGGGATTGTATCACATGTCAGTTTCTGACAAACTGTATTTCTAAGAATGTAAATCCCGTACTGCTATTACACAGTGCAAGGGTTTGGGCCATTATTGTGGTGTTGGATTCCACTGAAATAAAAATAAGAAGAAAAGGTAAAATTAAAAAGGAGCTTCTCAAAAAATTTACTTGCACTGAATGCTCTTTCCTGCCAATACACAACCCTACTCTGCCTTCAAAGGCACACTGAGGTCCTGGTTTACACACATTATTAGTATCTGTGATTGCTCTCTCACTTTGCACAGGTGACTGTACACACTGGGAATTAAACTGCTCTGGATTCGGGAACAGGCCTTCTCTATCCCAGAAATGTGGGTTCTGCAGGCTGTGCTTGAAGCCTGATACCGTTTCTTTGCATCTCTGCTTTTTCAGTGCTGAATTTTCCCTTCCCATGTGTGATGAGACTTGACAGCACAGCAAGGTCTGTGGGCACTGCTTGTGGTTGGTGCTGGTGCTGTCAGTCCCTTGAGCCATGTCCAGCAGACCAGAGCCAGATCTTTAGGAAACGTCACATGCAGAGAAAGGTTCAGACTGTTCTGAACAAAATCCTCGAAATCCACAAGCAACAACTGCCTCCTCTGTGCACAGGAGTTGCCCCCCAGGTAGTGAGGAGGGACCTGCCAGAATGGTGATGGGGACAGGGACAGCCTGTGGCTTTGCGGTGCCTGGCTGGGGCAGCAGGCTGGGAAGGCTCCTCTGCACGGAGGCAGATGTTACTGTTTGTTGATAGAAGCCCTGGGGTTTCAGTTCAGCCCACACAGGCAGCTGAGCCTCAGAACGGAGAGGAAGGTCTGTAGAACGTGGTGACTGCAAAGGTCTGACACGAGCCCCCACCCCAACAGTGCTCCAGCAATGTCTGTGGCAGAAGCCATGTCCCCACACCTGAGGAGCTTTGCTCACCCAGCTCCTGGCCAGCGGCTCTGCAGTATTAGAAATGATCCCCTCGTGTTCAGTCAGAACAGAAACATGGTTAGTTCTCCCAAATGTGCATGAGGTCTGAGACCAGTGCGCACAGTGCTGCTTTGGAAGGTTTCTGTCGAATTTCTACCTCACATATTGGCCGTCTCACAAGCCGACAGTCATCAGTATTTGTCTCCAGCACCTCTCTCCTTCCCTGAAACCAGCAGCACCAGTGTATTCTGTGACACACTGTTTGTGCTGGCAGCCACCCAGCACCTCAACTGCATGTGGCTGCAAACTTAAAAGCACAGAAAGGCACTGGCCTCTCCCCTTCCCACACCCCAGCCACATGCTGACGTGTTTCAAGCCCCCAGAAGGAGAACATTTGAGCTTAAAGTCAGCAACACTAACACACAATGCAAGAGGCTCCAGTTCCTTTCTTCTGGTGCACCTGTGACTGGAAAAAGCCTAACGGGTCTTTCAGAATCTACTCAATGCCCCAATTCCTCTTCCCTGTGGCTGCCATGGAGTATGTTTAATTTTTACAGTGGAATTAAAATACCCCCAAGACACAGGCTCATGTAATGGAAACAGTGACATCCCTCTCTGCATGGCCTGGGAGTTCCTGCACAAATAAACTACCTCCTTCAGTCAGGGTCTGGCTCTGCAGTGTAAGCCATCCCTCAAATCACAAAAGAGAACTTGGAAGGTTTACAAATTCAGCATTTTTCTGAAAAATACATGAGCATGGAGTGCCTTTGCCAGTGGCACAACAAGGAATGCACACAGTACTGCACTGTTTGTATATAACAGTTCGTGCAGTCAGTGGTTCACAGCCCAGTCCAGCCCAGCCCTTGGGGTGACTTTGGCTGGGCGCTGGCTGCAGAGCACAGGAGCTCTGTGAGGGGAAGGCGTCATCAGCACACAGAGCTGGCTAAAAGGGCAAGGAGAAATGGTACTGAGTGGCCAGTGGCCACAGGAATTGGAGTACACACAGTGGGGCTGGAGCCCAAGACACAGCAAAGAGCAGGGAAACAGCAGCTGCCGGTGCAGTGGCCAGGAGGGATCTGGATGCACCCAGTTGACGCTGGCACAGAGTAGTACCCAGCTCCTGCTTTTCTGTCCTAACCTCTGCCCCAGGTATGCTCTGCAGGTGACTAACAGCTGGCCCTGTGCTGCTGGGGAGGGCCAGCCATGCCTGCAGGGAAAACAACCCAGTTTTTAGAGTTTCTCTGCTCTGCAAAAACAAGAAAGATGAAAGTGAAATGTTGCCCCAGAAAACATGGCCAAAGGCTGCAGCAAACCTGTTATTTCTGGGATAACTGGAAGATGGAGTAAAAGCTTGTTAATTCAACAGTACAGTTAAAAAAACCCCAAAACATTCTAAGGCTTTGTTCTCTGTGCCCGGTAGCATTACACCTGCTCACCATTCTGTTAATTACCTTTTTTCTGGTCAGTGTACATGGGAGTGTGACTACTTAGAGCACAAATGTATATAAACCTCTTACAAAGAGCATTACAATCAGTTTGCCATTTGCTTTCAAATGCCTTAGTCTATATCCTGATTTCGGCAAACAGATCCAGACTGCTTTCAGTATCATCCTGGGGCTCCAGCTGTCCGCTGGGATCGGCCTGTTCCTGAGTGGTCCGTCTCTTTCTCCTGTGCACATACACAGAGCGGCTCTTCTCCGGCCCCTCGGGAGCCAAGGTGTCTGTAGGGACAGCAGCTTCCAGAGCCAACTCCAAGCCTTTCTGGAATCTAGAAAAAAAAAATTTTTTTGTATTTACTATTTTGTAGGCTTGTTACAAAACTCCTCTGAGAAACTAATGCTTTTGGAATGTAATCAAAACACGCAAGAAGAAGAAAGTGGTGTTAGCTAATACTGAAGAAAAATTCAATGTAATGAACATTACATCATTACACAGTGTAATCTTACAAACCTCTCAATCCTCTTTATGTTTTCTTCCATTTTCTGATTGGCTACTTGTACCAGAAATTCAATATATTCTTCAGAGACCAACAATCTCCCCTTGTGGCTCAATGGAACTTCTAAGCAGTGAGTGCTCCGGACAGCCTGAAAAAGCACACAGAATTTATCTGGAACAAAGTTTTTTTACTTCATGAAGGTTATTTAAATAATATAGGGAGTTCATTACAGGAAAAAAAATTGCTTATCCATACAATTGGTAAGTTTGCTCTCAACTTAAGCAGAAAGCTATTTCTTTGCTACAGTATGCCCTGTGACAGCTGTTTAGCACAAGCCAGATTTCAGCAGGTAAAAAGTCAAGGTTAACATAATGATATGACTTTGTTACATCCTTTACAGCAGCAGAGTCCTTACCATCATAATTTTTCCTCCTCTGCCAACCGTAATACCGGAGTTCCTGAATCCAGAATCAACAGCCACTGAATGCTGCAGAACAAATAAGGGCTTGAACAGGTCTTGTACACTTTCACAGCAAAAAATAATTATGGATGGGTTGCAATGCAACTTGCAATCTCGGTTTTGCAAAAAACTTACTCAAAGCCCTCTCCACAGACTGATATAAAAATAGTTAAATTAAAATGTCTTTAAGATCAAGCCCATAAACTAGGGGTGGTTTTCAGAGACCCATGGTGGATCCTGATTGTCTGAATCCATCAGTGCAGATGGGGTACGTGTCTCTGAGCACTGAGCTGCTTTACCCCAGTGAGCTGGAAGCACACACGTCGCCACACGTCTGTAGCTGTGAGAGCAGCAGGACTGTACATTGAGCTCATCAGCTCTCCTGTGCTAATGAGGGAACGAGCCCGGCATGGCACACGCTGCTCTTCCACCATGATGGAAAAGCAGAACACAAAGATGCCACTCAATTCATTGAAAATGGAAACAAATGGCCCGGATGGTAGCAAAGTAATGTTTAAAATCCATCCCTTTCAGCCAGTGAGAGCAGCCCAGGCTCCCTGGGAAATGTTTTATGGGCAGCCCACTTCAGCTCAAAGGTGAGTAATTTTGCTTTCTACGTACATCAAAACCTCCACCAAGTTTAAAGCTGTGTTTTCCTCATCAGCTTACTTTACTATCCTAGTTCTTGAACACATAGCACATCTGTGACTGCTCCTAAGTGTTACAGCTTAACCAGGAGCCAGTCCTCTTACTTTTACGGGCAGGAATGTAACAGAACAACGATGTCACATTGTGCTTGACGTGGTTTTACCAGTAGCTGTGCATCCTGCAGCTCCCGACACAGCACGTGAAGAACAAATGGTTCAAACTTGAACACAACATCTCCAGTGGCCTTCTCTAGTGCTGTCATCTGGAAAATACACCAAAACATTTATATTAACACTGCAAGTGTGTACTGTTATTGCCAGAAAAAAAAAATACAAAAAAGAAAATGCTAGTCTGTCTGCAAAACAAGCATCAGAAATGCAGCAAATGAGTCCCAAGCAGCCACGTTTGATCAGCTGCTTTTAAGTTTTTATTGCTCACAATACACAGAAACTCTATGGATTTCCCTGATTCTGCTGCTAAACTCATCAGGTTTGACAGAAATTCATGGCAAGACAGACATTAAAAACTGTGTTTCATCCTTCTAGTTTTTCCTTCGTACATCCGAACATTGACACCTTCAGTCCAGCAAAGGACAATGACTGTTCTCCTGTAATCAGGTGATTGAGTGGGGATTTTTTTTTAAACTGTTCTTCAGAATCAGAGACATTTAGTTGCTGAAGTACATCCCTCAACTTCAGAAAACTTTCTGGGTTTCAGCAGATTAAATCCATGGCCTAACATACCAGACTTTAATCCTTGCTCAAATACCAGTGCGTAGTCTACTATATAAGAATTATAAAGACAAATTCAGAGATTGAAATTAGAGGCATAAACCCACAAGAGAAAAAAAAAGTAACTTTATAATTATAAAATTGAAGAAATCCCCTTCAGACCCCTCTGCTCTGCCAGAAGACAGAGATGCTAGTGGCAGTTTTTCCTGGATCTCTGACTGTGCAGACAGCTCTCCGACATCCTGCACAGCTCACAAAGACAGTTTATCTTCTTTTCTGTGCTGTCTTTGTGCACAGAAACCTTAAGGGCTGAGAATACTTTCTTCTATTCAGAAAAGTCACTTTGAGACACACTGAGCTTAAAAGCATTCTCTTCAAAACGGGTCTGAAGAATTTACTAAACAACTACCCCAAAGAAAATTTAATTTTGAAAGACTGGCAATCCATCTCAGCAGCAAGAATAAAAACCCTTTCACGTGACGCGTTCTCCACGACACCAGGAGCACTGCAATGAATGAACACAAAAGCTGGATCCTACTCTGCTCTTACCACATCGCCTTTGGCGCACGGGTCATGTGTTACCAGGAGCCACGTGCAGTTCTTCTTCTGGATCCCGCTCCCGTCCGTGTCCTGAGGGACAGAAACCAGGGAGTGGGCTGTGATGTTTGATCCCGCCCTTCCGAACCAGGAGCATCGCTCTGCCCGTGGAGACCATTCCCAGGGGCACCGCTCGGCCCCGGCACCCGCCGGGTTTGAGTGTCCCGGACACTGACGCTCAGCCGGGCACGGACAGCGAAGCACCGGCAACAGCGGGACCCCCATCTCGGCATGCCGGCCCCGCCCCGCCATCCCGGTGCCCATCCCGGTGTCCCGACACCCATCCCGGTGCCCCGGTATCCCGGTGCGCATCCCGGTGTCCCGGTGCCCATCCCGGTGTCCCTCCCGGTGCCCATCCCGGTGCCCCGGTATCCCGGTGCCCATCTCGGTGCCCATCCCGGTGTCCCGGTGCCCCGGTGCCCATCCCGGTGCCCATCCCGGTGTCCCGGTGCCCCGGTGCCCATCCCGGTGCCCATCCCGGTGTCCCGGTGCCCCGATGCCCATCTCGGTGCCCATCCCGGTGCCCCGGTGCCCATCTCGGTGCCCATCCCGGTGTCCCGCTGTCCCGCTGTCCCGCTGTCCCGGGGTGTGTCGCACCGCCACCATGACCCTGCCGTCGCACGAGCTGGCCGTGCAGAACCGCTCGCGCGCGTTCAGCAGCCGCGCGAGCCCCGCGGCGCGCGCGTCCAGCGAGCGCTTCCGGCTGGCGTCGGGCCGCGCGAGCCGCTGCGCCTTGCGCCGCGCGAACGCCGCCATCGCGCCGGGGACGGCGGCCCGCGGGGGACAAACCCCAGCGCGCAGCCGAGTGCCGCGGCGGGGCGCGGGATAGCCCCGCCCCCTCCCCCGCCCTCCGCCCCGGCCCACGCTTCGGCGCGGGGGCGGTGGCGCTCCGCAGGTAGGCGGGGGTCGCGGAGCTCCCCAGTGCCGCCCGGGGGGACGAGACGGGGCGGCGGCGGCCCCGCGCTGCCCGTGCTATGCTCCGCAGCCGCCTCGAGCGGCGACGGCAGTGCTGCTCAAAGGGGCGGGGCCTGACCGCGAGAGACCTCGGGGGCGGGGCCTGGAGACGCGTCAGGGGCGGGGCCAGCCAGAGGGGGCGTGTCCTGGCGGGAGGGGGCGGGCCTGGCGGAGGGGCCGTGTGGGGGCCGTGCACGGACGGGACGGGACGGGTTCGAGTCGGCTGCCTCTGCTCTCTGGCTGTGCCCCGCTGGGACGGCCCTGTGCTGTGCTTCCCGGCCGCCCCTGCTCCCTGGCTGTGCCCCGCTGGGACGGCCCTGTGCTGTGCTTCCCGGCCGCCCCATGCTCGGCTCCCAGGAGCTGCTCTGAGCGGGGGACCCTGGGCACCTCGGGCACCCCCCGCACCCTCCCCTCCCTCCGGATCGGTTCATTATCCCGAGGCCGAGCCGCCCTTCGGCCCCGCGGGCTGTGCCGTGTCCCGGGCGGTGTCCGCAGGGCACGTCCTGGGGGCTCAGGCTCTCCCTGACCTGAGCACGAACCAGGGGTGTTACTGTCGTGTTTTTTCCCAGATCCTCTGGTCGCCATGGCAGCCACCAGCAGAGTGATGAGAGCGGTCAGAGTGTTTGAATTTGGTGGCCCTGAAGTACTTAAACTCCAGTCGGATGTGTTAGTGCCTATTCCAAAAGAAAACCAGGTATCTGTGAGCTCTGTGAAGGGAAATAGCAGTAATGAATGGTAACAGGTGTCTGCAGGACAGAATGAGGGACACAACCCAGAACTTCATCTGGAGTAGATGGGGTTTGATCAGTGTGTTCATACTCCCTGGGACATCATGCTTGACAAATGTTGGCTCTTTACTATTCTGTGGGCTACATATTCCACATCAAGGGTTTCCTGAAAGTAGCTCTAGTTCCACACTGGGTTGTCTCAGAGGCTGTTTGAGAATTCAGTTAAAATGCCCTGATGCTGTGCTGTGAATTAAACGGCTAAATCTTTTTACTTACTGCTTAAGAAGCATCTTTTTTTTTGTAGGTGTTAATTAAAGTCCATGCCTGTGGGGTAAATCCCGTGGAGACGTATATTCGTTCTGGGACTTATGCCAGGAAACCGGCTTTGCCCTACACCCCAGGCTCGGATGTGTCTGGGGTGATTGAGGGTGTTGGGGAACACGTGACTGCGTTCAAGGTATTTACACATTGTGCTTTAATTCACTATTGTTTATTGTATCCTTTTTGGGTGATTGCTGTGCTACTATAGCTGATTCTGTTGCTTGTAATCATGTAATCTCTTCAAGGGGGGAATCCCCTTCACAGACTTGTAAAAACACGCAGTGGGATCCCATTGGCAAGCCAGTCTGCAGGTGGGACTGTGAGGAATGCTGCAACCTCTGGGAGCACAAAGGTCTCAGAAGAGGCACCTGGTGTCTGTCTCCTTAAAGCAGTGACATCAGGTGTACATAAGTGGGGTTTCTGCATTGCAGAAGTATTTGAGATTGGATGCTTCCTGCTGGGGATAATAATTTCATGCTGAACTGACAAATTTTCTGTAAAGTTTTTTGGGAAATGGAAATTGCTTACTTGAAAAGCCCCATTATGTATTTGTTGTTAAAACTGTTCAAATACTGCACTGATCCAGTCTAGTAATTTTACTTGTATTTCTCCGGGGGAAAGTCTTGTGACAGGAGAAGGCAAATATCAGTTTGCTAAAAGATATCTATGACATTTATATAATTTTCAAATCTGTTCAAGTTACTGTTCAAGTTCATTAAGGTTCATATGAATGAGGCAGTAGGTTTGTGTTTTACACTGCAGAGCAGGGTTATAACAATGACACTAATGTGGAATTATATGGTTTATGTTGCATTGGTGGTATGTATCAGCATTTATAAAACTGTCTATGACAAATATAACTGGTTATTTTTAATAGGAGAGCTATTAGCAATAGCCTACACCTCTGTTAATTGGTTCTTAATGCTTACTAAGGGAAAATAAAGGGAAATGATTGATTTCTCTATGTTCTCTACCTCTGTTCTAGAAAGGGGACAGGGTTTTCACCCTTGAAACGGTCTCTGGAGGATATGCAGAGTATGCAGTTGCTGCAGCCAACAGAGTCTTTCCTTTGCCAGACAAGCTGGACTTTAGGCAGGGAGCAGCGCTCGGAGTGCCCTACTTCACTGCCTACCGGGCCCTCTTCCAGAAGTAAGGCACTAAATCCAAGTTTATACACTTTATTTTTAATATTTAAAATACAACTCCCCCCCCCAATTCATATTTTTCATTGTCCTGTAAAATGGGGAGATCGATGAATGGGAAATGTTCAAGACACTTGAATTTGTTACGCTGATGGAATTGTCAGATAATTGTGACCTAGAAGCCTGTGACTCTGTTTTCCTGCGTTTCTTCTTGAGAGAACAGACCTGGAAAGGCTTCGTGTAGTAAAACATGTGGCTGCTTTTCAGTACTCACTGGTATTTTAGCCGAGGAAGAAAAGCAGGAATAGTTCTAATTTCCTAATTAAGCAGCCAGGTGCTGTGGAGCAGAACCATCACTTTCCTGGGACAGCGGAGGGTTCCGAGCTGAGGCTCAGTACCAGGCTGTCACTGGCTGCTGGCTGCCTGTTGCTTCACGTCATCAATCACAGGGTTTATTTTGCCTCCTTGTTCTCCAAAAAGGCATATGATACCTGTTCAGCCATAACTTGGAGCATAGTTTGGAACATTAATTGGAACATAAATTGGAAATGCTGTGTGAATGATGAGATTTGATGAGTATCTGCATTGGTCAGAATCTGCAGCCTGGTACTCAGTCAGTGTGTACTGCAGTCACAACACCAATATTTCCTGTGTTCTTCACCCAGAGGCTGTGCCAAAGCTGGGGAAAGTGTGCTGGTGCATGGTGCCAGTGGCGGGGTAAGTGTTCCAAGGAGGCAGGTGATAGGAATGCTGCTCTCTGTCCTTGTGTCTGCCTGGTGTATGAGTTACGGTCACATTCAGATCAATAAAGGGATTAGTAAATTAGGTTTGTATTTCAGATACTCTGGGATACACTTGCTTAGAGCAAACTCTGTTATTCACAATAACTGTGAGACTGCACAAGTGCCGGTGTGAGATCCCCAGTCAGAGGGTCACACACTGAACAGGTGGAAGTTGGTCTGGAAGCTTTGTAGTAGTCAAACTCAGGCAAAACTGATAGCAGAAAGCTGTAATTTTCCTATATGTGCAAGTTGTTCTCAGTCCTCTGAGAAGGAATCAGCAGTGCAGGGCAACTGTGCATTTCTGGGATGTTTTTACCCATGAGCTGACAGCCAACTGCACAGGGAGAGGCACTGGAATGGATAAAGCTGTGACTGAATACTATGTGAAATTGCATTTCTGATTTTCTTTGGTTTTTCATGACAAGCTAATTTTAGATCTCTCTCACATAACATTCTAGTTTAATTTATCTCCCCCACTCTGCCCTTTCTTGCTCAGTTTCTGCTGATGCACCAAACAGCTTTTATGAACAGGCAAAGCTTCTTTAATTATTTGTTAGACAACAAGAGATGAATTCTAAATGATGAGATACTAAAATGGCATTCAGCATCATTGCCTCTTTTTATTTTCATGAAGTAAATGTAGTGCTTCTGTTCTTACTGGAGTGCAAAGCTGGTAGGAGACACTGAGAATTTGCTTTGAAAAGAGATCATTTAATCTGTTTGTGAAAGGTGCAGGAGAGGTGTTAGTAAAATTTGTGTCTGCAGGTTTTCTTTGCAATGTGTAATGCTGGTATCAGGTGATTCTGTGAAGAGAAGAATTTCCCTGGCTTTGTGTCAAAAATTTATGGCCCAGCTTTGACAGGTGGACAACATTCTACGTCGATTTATACCAAATGCTGATCAAAACTTCCATGCTTCTGTAAATTTTTGTTCTTTTTAAAAGACTATTTTTCTGTCTTTAGGATCCAAATTACTTATTATGTCTAAAACACATGTTACTAGACCAGCTTTTTAAATGGGGAAGTTCCAAGTTGCTGGTAGAATAATTAAAATTTAAAATGCTAAATAGGTAAAATAGTTTTCTTTTTCCTTTTTTTTTTTTCCTTTTGTTTTTTTTTTCTTCCCTCAGGTGGGACTAGCAGCGTGTCAGATTGCCAGAGCTTGTGGTTTGAAGGTTTTGGGTACAGCAGGAACTGAGGAGGGCATGAGTGTGATCCTAAGAAATGGTGCTCACCAAGCCTTTAATCACAGAGACCCTAATTACATTGAGAGAATTAAGGTAGGCATGATGTCAGGGCTAGAGGATGCAGGTACTAACAAACAAGCAGTTGTTTGCTGAAGATTATAAAGGGAATTTATGTAGGAGCAATAGTCCTTTAATAGCCTTTTTAATTTCTACACAAGATAAAACCCATGTTTGGAAAGCAGAGCTTTCCTCACAGGCAGTGTCATTTGGAACTTATATTCAGCAGATTCCTGTGTGGGAGCAAACCATAAGTCAGCACAGCAAAATGTGCTACAATTCACCTCATTAGCTGTCATCTGTAGTAGAGAGGCTGCATCGAAAATTTAAACAATAGCCTGTAAAATGGATGTTTCCTGTAGTGTAGGAAATAGACGGTGGTACCTAAGCACTAGAATAACATCCTGTGTCTTGTACAGGAGTGCACAGGGCCGGGGGGAGTGGATGTCATCATAGAAATGCTCTCCAATGTCAACCTGGATGCTGACTTGGAGCTGCTGGCCCGTGCAGGAAGGGTGATGGTGAGTGTGTCCCTGCCCATAGGATGATGGTGAGTGCTTGTGTCCCTGAGCAGGGAGGTGATGGTGGGTGCTGTAATCATTGCCTTAGTCTGTGCATTCCACATCACAATTGTACAGCTCTTACTTTGGAGTTGTTTGGGCAGGTTGTGGGCTGCAGAGGACGCATCGAGATAAACCCAAGAGACACCATGAGCAAGGAGTCAAGCATAATTGGAGTGAGTCTGTTTCTTGCAACTGAGGTGAGAAACATTTCTGTTTTAAAGTATGCTTTGTTGGCTTGTTCCAGCACTTGTCTATTTCAAGTTAAAATCCTTTGTAGGGTTGAAAGCATAATTTCACTGTAACTAACTTGTTTGTTCATTCCTTTATGTTTTGATTCAATCTCAGAACATAATAAAATATTTTTGGTATGTGGAATTTGGTTTAACACTTGCATAAATTGTCAGTGCAATTCTAAAATGCAAAGACCTTGTTGTAAACGCTGTGTTTGTTACATGCAGGAGGAGAGGCATGAATGTGCCACGGCAATCCTTGATGGCATAGAAGCTGGGTGGCTGAAACCCATTGTGGGCTCGGAATATACACTGGAGAAAGTAGCCAAGGCTCATGAAGACATTATTTGTAGCAGTGGTGCCCGTGGGAAGATGGTGCTCCTTCTGTAAAGGAGCACCTTCTTTCATTTATTTTGTAGCTGCTTTAACTGCACCTTTGCTTACATGGTTCATTGAATGCATAAGCATACTTTTGATCAGTTTGACAGTAGAAAATGCTCACTTACATGAATTAATTAACAAGCTGCTTCTTTTTGTAATGAGCAGAGTTTCATTTACTGTAAAGTAATTTTGGTAGCCTTCTTGACTGATGTGTAAATAATAAATTTTCCCTGCTGGTGTGGCATGGTGCTGCAGGAGAAGGTAGAGTTTGGTATGGTTATCATGTTCTGTGTGAAGGCAGAGTTAGGCCACTGTAGGTAGTGCAGAATGAAGCTGCTTTTTACAGATACACAAAATTAAATAACTTGCTGTGTGTGTTAATTAGAACTGTAAATTCTTTTAGCCACAGAATCTGTCAACTCAAATTTTGTCACACAATTTACTTGAAATAAAAGCTTTTGCTGACAAAATAGTTCACTTTCCAGCTCAAAAGATGGGTGGAATCTCTCAAACATGAACTGTTCGGAACAGAGGTACTTCCACTTGGCTGTGCCTGCCTCAGGATCTGAGGTGACAGTTCCTGGCTCATCCACAGGGACTGTCACTCTGGAGGTCCATGTTGGTATTCCTCTCTGGAACTGATGATAGTTATTCCTGAATGGTAAATGGTTGGTCGTGAGGATTTCAGTTCTTACTGTGACCTTTACTAAAGTCTCCTGGGTCCCTGGCTGCATGGAGAGCAGGGCTTCATGGCTCCTGTGGCATGGAGACTTCCTGTGAAATTCCTGAGCCCCATTCTCTGGAGTGGGCAAGTCACAGCCTTACCACCGGGGCTCCCGTGCAGGTGTCAATGTGGGGTAACTGTGCCATTACACTGAGTAATTTCGTTGTCTCCTGTTCTCACAAACCTTAAATCCATTGCACAGCGGGTGGTTTTGCCAAGGAAGAAGATGGAATGTTTATAGAGGTAATGATTTCAATATGGTGCTTTAGTGAGCGCTTTTGGAGAGCTGCTGGGGGGGAGAAGGGTGAGGCTGGCTCCGCTGTGGAAAGGCAGTGATGTGGTTGGTGCCTCCCTGTCTGCCTGTCTGCAGTGAGATCCTTCCTCCCTCCAGGCCATCCCAGGGGAACAGAGTTAGTTTCCTTGTTTGTTGCACTTCCCCACAGGAGTAGGGAGCTGCGTTTCCATGTGAAGGTTTAAGTGATTCACCTGGTGTAAGTGATGTGAGTAGGTAGTTTCTCAGCTGCTTATCCAGGTGAAAGGTGCTGACTGTTCCTGTTCACTGGGGCAGAATGCAGCCTGAGCAGTGATGGTGTGTTGGGAACCTGCTATTCCTCTTAATAATGCTGTTAGAGAAAGTAAAACATCTTTTAATATCGAAGTACTAAATAGAGGTTAAAAGTAATGGGTAACGATTGACCATGGAGATGATATGCATGTAAAAGTATACATTTTCCTTATACCCTCTATGTGTATGTTTAAA
This sequence comes from Myiotriccus ornatus, assembly GCA_036023395.1. Lineage (NCBI taxonomy): Eukaryota > Metazoa > Chordata > Aves > Passeriformes > Tyrannidae > Myiotriccus > Myiotriccus ornatus. The sequence goes on from JAYRBT010000005.1 coordinate 189,999, forward strand.
TATTACTTTTGATTCAGCCTTTTAATTTATTCAGGGGGTATTACGTGAATGGGAGGCAATGGTTTGCAGTGTCTCCTTTCTTAGTGCTGCTTCTGCATTGTGCTGATGTTTAGAAGTGAAATTCAGAACAGTTCTCTGGTCTGTCCTCATTGCTGCTGTCTCCAAGGGCCATGTTTGTCACGGGGTTTGTCACCAGAAGGTGTCAGAGCAGTTCTGTGTTATCACATTGCAGCTGCTCTCTGCCAGGTGATCTGGCAGAATGGCACAGCAGGACTGAGACTGACTTGTGAAGGAATGTCGTGTAACATTTATTCTTCTGTACATTTGCGATGTATTGTGCCAGTGGAAGGGGTTGTTTTAATTTTGGAAAAAGTAGTGTGAACAGAACTAATGATGTAGGACTTAGGTGTGTGTGATCTGTGCAAGCCACCCATCTGGAGAATGTCAGGCTGGAGAGTGCTTATTTTGGCTCTCTTTTTGGGACATGCTGCCCCTTGGCAGTGCAGAAAAGGATGGAGAAAGAGGATGGGGATCTCAGACAATTGAATTGGGCAGAATAATTCAGTCAGGTTGTTGAGTAGCTTCTGATTTGATTGGATGGATTTCAGAGGCAGTGGTTCCCAGTGGCAGGCTGCTTGGTGCTGCTGTGGGCGGTTGGAAAGGTTGCACAGGCTCTTGTGTTTGTGCTGGCCTTGGCATCTACAGGAGAGATGTGGGGTTCAAAGCAAGGGGTTGTGTGCTGCGGGCATTCGCGCGAGCAGGACAGAACAACACATCTATAAGATGCAAGTTCGGATCCGCTTTATTATCAGAAGGCCACACAATATATAATCTTTTGAGTTCTGTACATGCGATCACGGGCATAGCACGCTATCGTAATTGGTCAGCATGCACTGTCCACGAGCCTCAAGCAATCCTCTGGTTTGTCAG
>JAYRBT010000005.1:191028-226060 GCA_036023395.1 Myiotriccus ornatus
TCTTGTTTACCTTCTTCTCACCTCCCGGCCTCTTCAGAACTCAGCATATTCGTGTAAAACTGCTAAGGCCCCAACAGTTGTGTACAATGCCAGAGTCTGGAAACTGCTGTTCTACGTGTTTCTGAAACAGAAAAGAGTGGAATTGTTCTGAAAAGCAGCTGCTTTTAGTTAATATCATTGTGCCCAAAATAAATGCTGCCTATGCTTTCGAGTCATTAAAAATGCTATCCCCTCTCCCTTGTAATTTTCCCTTGTATCTGTTCCTGACTTCTTCCTGTGCTGCAGGATGGTACAATAAATTAATGAGACTTTAATTACAGGGCTGGAAAGATAAAATATCAAGAGAATATTGATGTTTTTAATAGTTGCTCCCTTTACAGAAGGCAGATCAATACTGAGTGTGGGTGAATCATGCCACAGAAGGCCTGAGGGCGGTGAAGTCCTTTAACATTTTGGAGCAGGTGCCTCAGTTATGCGATCATTCTGTGATTCTATGAATGTAGGGGAAAGTTATCCCTGCTCTTCCTCATGATGGGGATCTCCACTCAGATCAGTTGCTCTGTGGCTCCTGGAAACATCACACCTGTGAGTTCGTGCTTCAACTGGAACTCACAAGAACTGCATGAAGAAGGGAAAAAATGGAGCATGGAAGGGTCATCATACCTTCTTTATTTCAGTAAATCAGATGGTCTTTGCCACACACACTCTGGAGCTTCCTGTCATCTGTACTGAGAGATGGAAATCAGGATTGATATTGGAAATGCATGCAGTCACCTCGTGTGATATTTTTAAGTTCATGGGTCTGTGTTGTATGAAAATGCCTTTGCCATACCTTTCCTTTTTCTCTTTTCCTTTTTTTTTGTCTTTTTTTTTTTTTTTTCCCCTTTACCCCTTTCCTCTTCCCCTCCCCTGGCAGCCCGGCATTGCCACAGCACCAGTGTCCCACAGCCCTCTTTCCGGCCTGTGTCCTGCAGGCGGTGACAGAGTGGCACATCAGCCGCATCTGGAGTGCTGTGTCCAGTTCTGGGCTCCTCAGGGCAAGGAAGACAAGGGTTACTGGAGAGGGACCAGCAGAGGCCACAAAGATGATGAGGGGTTTGGAGCATCTCTGATGGGGAGAGACTGTGGGAGCTGGGGCTGGGAAGGCTGAGAAGGGATTTCATCAATCCCTACAAATACCTCCAAGGTGGGTGCCAAGAGGATGGTGCCAGACTCTTCTCAGCAACAGGACACGGAGGAGCAATGGCCATGAAACAAAACACCAGAAGTTCCACCTCAACACGAGGAAGAACTTCTTTCCGTGGAGGTGGCAGAGGCTGGAACCGCTGCTCAGGGTGGGTGTGGAGTCTCCTTCCCTGGAGACATTCCAAATCCCCCGGACACGTTCCTGCCTTACCTGCTCCAGGTGACCCTTCCTAGGCAGGAGGGTTGGACTGGGTGATCTCCAGAGGTCCCTTCCACCCCCAGCTATTCTGTCATTCTGTGACGCCGCGGGGCAGCGGGGGTGGCGGGCGGAGCGCCGGCTCCCTCCCTCCCTCCTTCTCCCTGTCTCCCTCTTTCTCCCCGTCTCCCTCCCGCCCCTCCCTCCCGCCGTCTCCTGGCGACGCCCGGGACGCGGCGGCAGCGCCGGCCGCCCGCCATGAGCGCCCCGCAGCCCCGGTGAGTGGGGCGGGGGGTCCGGGGGTCCGTGCGGTCCCGGTGCCCGGGCAGCTCCGGGGTCGCCCGCAGTCGCTCTCGGCCTGTCAGCTCTGCGGGGATACTGACACGGCCGGGGCCACCAGCGGCGCGTCCCTGCAGCCCGCGCCGGCCGTGGGCTGGGGGTGAGGGGGTGTGGATGCCCCGACCTGCCCCCACACACCCCGGGGTTCCAGGGCGAGCGTCCGAGCCCCCGACTCTACCGTCCAGGTAACGCCGCCCCCAGCACAGGGGTGATGGAGCCGCGGAGAGCGGCGCCGGGGGACTGCAGGTCATTCCCTTGTTGGCCGGCTCCGGACCTGCAGCTCGTGAGTTCGGAGAATCCAGATTTCCCCGAGCTGATATGATATCAAGGACAAATAGTGAGAAATGGAGAATCTCTGCAGGTCTCCATGACAAAATTTGGCACGTACTGGTGTAGTGGGCAATGCTCTGAGTAGAAGCAATGATAGAACTTGCTCATGTCCACACAAGAAATCAGTAGCAGAACATGTGTCTTTGGCTCTGAGTTCCATATGTGGGTGTGTGGCTGAAGGCTTTGTTAGGGAGGGAATGGCACACAGGTGCCAGGTAGAGAGCACAGGAGCCACAGTCCCCTGTGACTCTGCTAATCAATAACTGATGCCTTGGTCCTCTCTTAGCTCATTTATTTGGTGATTTAATTGCACTGTGAAATATTAACTGTGAAGATTTGCTTTGCAAATATGTAGGATGCCTGCTGTGCTTTGCTTTGTTATCCTTCCAACCAAGTAATAGTGGTCTTAAAAATCGTGGAAAGACACAGTGCTGGCTCTGAGCATAGTGCTGTGGGTAAGATGCCAGCTGAGAACAAAGATACTGTTAATAATAATGGCAGTGATCATAGCATCATAGAATTCTAAATAGCTGTAAATATAAAATTACTGACTTGACAGTGACATTTTGTCAGTGGCTGTGTTGCCAGAGAAACAAACGTGACACTCCTCTTGAGAAGAGCTTCAGAACTACTCCTGGAAATTACAGATCAGTCAGTCTAGGTTCTGTGCCAGGAAAATTGCCTGTAATTCTAATAAAAACCCAGCATTTTTGGAGAGAAGAATGAACTGGATAAATGGGCAGAGGAAAAGGAGTCTCAGGAGCACCCAGAAAAGGGATGTGATGGCTCTGACACACAGGCTGTATAGAGCTGGCTAAGGCTGGTGCTTTCCCTTTGCCGTGTGTTTTCTTAAAATGGATTTTGTCAGTTCTGCACTTCTACCTGTTGGAGAGGTTTTAGAGGTGATGTTTGTGTGTGGTGCTTAAATATTGGAATGTGGGACAAAACTGCTCAGACAAGAACTTCTCTTCCCCTTTTGTTGATACCACATGCAGGAGCAGGGACCAAATGGGACCAATGTTTGCTTTGCTGGAGTGTTTCTGCCTGTTCCCAAGGCACTGTCTGTGACGGTGTTTGTGGCCACAGAGGGTTCTGGGGCTGGTACAAGGGCTCGTCCAGGTAGCATGGCACTGCCAAACCGCAGTGGATCCACTTGCATTCTTTCCTGTGCTTTAATGGGCTTTGGTTCAGGCCCAACGCATTTCCTTATTACCTCCAATGCCCCTTTTGAACTCTGAATTTAATTCAGCATGTTCAAGGACCAGCCTGTTTATAATTCCAGTGAGAAAATACCTGTACTGAGACATCTGTGCAACAGAAGTTGCCGCATCACTGTGCTCAGGTGGGAGCTACATTTTAACTAGCTAAATGGTCCAGGAAATCTTAGATGCAAGGAATGAATGAAAAGGAATTGGACTGAGTTTCTCTTCTGCTTCGACATGCAGTTGCTGGGTGATACCATAAATCGGTACTTATCACAGTTGGTGGAATCTGGTGGTTTTAAATGCAAACTCTGGATTAAAAAAGTAACGTAGAACAGTTGCTATAGTAAGAGTGCTTAATGAACAGGCATAACAGGATAAGCTACATTGCTTTTTTCTTTAAAGTTTAATTTATTGTTGGCAGCTACCTGTGAGGTTATTGTGAAATCCCACATAAAGTTCCTGTAAATACATGATCTCTTTTTACAAAAAAAAATTGTTCATTCTTTCCTTGAGTATGTTTTTTGTGTGTCGTGGCTTAGCCTGGCTTTGCCTGGCAATGGATATTTGACTGAATTATCCAACTGAAAGGGATATAATAGAGGTACAGTGACATTTAAACCTACAGCCAAAGAAAACAAAAGAGATTATTCTCTTGTTGTGTAACTAAAGCACAACCTGCCTAGAGAGCCCAAAGGTCAGGCTGAATGTGTTATGCAAGATGCACCTGAGTGTGTAAATTGTACAAATGTAAATGGATTTAGAGTATTACAAATTGCAGCCTACTGTCACTGACCTTGTTATTTGTCCTGTTTTACAGAGGGAGAAGTAAGATACAGCTGTGCTAAGAACTGTTTAAAAATATATCTGTGTTCAGCTCTCACATCTGAGGCTCAGTTTTTGGAAGGTGTTATGTTTGGTAGCTGTGATGATTGTGGTGGAGGTGCTGGCACAGGTTACCTTGAGAAGCTATGGCTTCTCCATCCCTGGAAGTGTCCAAGGCCAGGTTGGATGGAGCTTGGAGCAACCTGGTCTATGGAAAATGTCTGTGCCACCAACACGGCCCCAGGCAGAGTGACAGGGGAGCTGGGTCTGTGCAGCTGGAATCCAGCTCCAGGTATTGTGTGGGACTGCCATGCCCAAGGTCAGGGTGTATCATCTCAGGGGGCTGCTGTGGCAGCTGGGGATGGTGGAGGCTGTCTGGCCTGGGCCTGTCAGTCTGTCAGAGTTTCTGCACTGAGCTGCTCAGCCTTACATACAACTCATTTGTTTCTGATACGAATTTTCTGGAGATCAAAAGATGTTGCTTTTACATAAACTAATGGACATTTATCTGACCAAACAGGGCGTAATTCACCAAGGCAAGATTTTTGCAGCAAATTATTGGCTAGTTCTGTTTAACTTACATTGTAATAATTTGTCAGTCAAGGGGACTATAAACATCTGTATTGATTTTATTGCAGATTTCTTTCAACCTATAACAGCCTTACAGACAAACACCTGGTTGGATATTTCAGCAATGCCAGGATAAGACAACACCTTCAGAGATCAGGACTGGTGAGACTGAAAATTTTCCCAGAATTCAACATTTAATTTAGAATATTTTAATGTTTTTGTTCTGTATTTATTTTTGCTTATTGGAGTTTCCCTCTGCCAAGTCTTTCAGTTTGCAAAAATACAGCATCATATTGATTCACTCAGGGTTTTCACACTGAAATATCTTTGACTTGACTGGTTGTTTAAATAGTTTCAGTCTTAGTTTTCACAATAGTTTTCACATAGTTTTAATAGAAAACTATGAAGGATTTGCTGAAGATGAATGTGCTGAATGTTTTAAAAAACACTAATGCACTCCTAAGTGAGACTTAGTTTTGCACAGAAAGGCAGGTGCAGCCTTTAGCAGTTGGAAGGCAGGTGTTTAACTCCCTGTACCCCCTTGGGCAGTGGCCTGTGAGGAGTAAGGCCGAGCCCTTGGCTGTTAGAAATGCGGCTGCTGCTCCCTCCATTTGGCTGCTGTGACCCATGGGGTCAAAGACAGTCCTGTGCTGGAAGGTGAGTTCCAACACCATGGCAGGGGCAGAGGTGGTAGCTAAGCAGGAGGACAAAGTGGTCTTGCTGGGAAATTGCACTGTTTCAAAACATACTTTATTCCATATTCTCCTCTTCAGTAACATTATATTTGCGTATGGCAGATCTCAAGAAGTGGAAGAATAATATCTGAGAAAGAATACCGGCTCAATGCCATGAGGAGGGACCAGCAAAGATATGTCCAGGAGTGCCTGGCTCGTGCCATATTTCGTAAGGTCCTTGACATGGAGGTATGCCCTTACTGGGGGTGTGTGAGCCTTCTCCGGTACTTCCCTGCTGACAGCCAGGGGCTGTTAACTTGTACTGAACTGTTTTCCATACCTGCCCTCGTGCTCCCCTGGAAGGCTCTCTTCTGCTGGGAAAAAGGAAAATCTCTGCTTGACATTCTCTACAGAATTCCTTACACAGGCCTTTTGTTTTCAAACCCTACTGTCATGACAGCAGGCACCGTCTCGGCTCCCACACTGCTCTTTGGCAGCCCTCAGATTATGGGATGATATTCACAAGATTAGTTTGCTTAAAAAAATCCTAATAAAACCAAAACTGTTTGAACACATTTATATTTACCATCTGAATAAATTTCTGTGGCGTATCAAGAGTGGAGTTGGTCCCTACAAACTTTGTCAGCTTTCTCAGTGCCCAGTTGTTCCCTTGGCTGTGTGTATATACACAGGTGAAATGCAAATGGATTCAATCCGTAGTAGTTTTACTACAGGGCTCAATGAAGGTAATGGCCAGGGAGAAGGCACAGGACAAGCAGGGCAGAAGTAAGTGTTGTTGCATTCACTGATATCTCATAATGCCCATTAATGGGATTTCTCTTCTTCTTACATTGGTAGCGTCATCATCAGATGGAAATAAAACGGAAACTGGAATATTCTGCAAAGAAGGAGAGGGTGCAGAAAATCAAGGTAAGGCTTGAGTGCTGCTGGGTGCTGATGGCTCCTGGCAGCTTTGCCCGGGGTTGAGTAACAGCCACAAGCCTGGCCAGAGATTCATTGAGCCAAGTTCTCTGTCCCTGATTTTTATGGAAAAGAAAAGAAAGAGGCACATAGAGGATGATCCTGCCCCAGGTTACATCTCCTTCTTCCTCTGTCTAGAAGTTCCAAAACTTCTACTTATGCTTCTAATTCCTTCTGAATCTAGTTATTCTTCTGATTCTGCAGTGTTCTTAATGGGGGGATTTAATAGTGAGTTGTGTGACAGTACTTCCTTGCATTTTGGCGCAGTAATTAATGTATCTGCTCTCTGATATCTCTGATGGTCCATTTTTCTCTGTATGAAAAAGTTAATAACTGTTCTCTCTTCCCAAAGCATCTGTAGTTTTACACATATTCTTTCTCCATTTCTCAAACTGAAGACTTCAGTCTGAATCTTTCTTAGCTGAGCCATTTCAGGCTTCTCACTACTGTTGCTATTTTTTTACCTTTTCTAATTCTACTATCTCTGTTTTGAAATGGGTAACTAGAACAGAATGAATAATTCAAGAGATGATCTCCTTACAGTAATTCTAGACCCTCTGTGTTTTTGACTGCTCCTGAGCACTGAGCTCATGTCTTCAGTCGTCTGCCTCTCCACAGGATTTGGGCAGAACTGGCATGTGAGTAATGAAAAGAGGTTTCAGGAGCCTTCACTTTGCTATGACGTCGATTGAGCTTGATTCTGTAGTTAGAGTCATGGAAATCCCACAGAAATGGGTTCTCCCCATGATATAGAAAGAGTTGTTCTCATTTTGGCAGAATCTTGCTCTGCCTTTTTTCTTTCTGTATTAGGAACCAGAATGTTTTGAGAAGAGTGCCTTGAGAAGCTGGCTGCTGCTTTGAGCACCTGGGGAACAATGTCAGATCTGTTAAATTGTAAATAATACATCTATAGGCAGGTCTTCAGGTAAAGAAAGAAGATTTTCCTAAAAGATACTGGTCACTATGGGAATTGAAGATGTGTTGTTTGCTGATGAAGCTCCTGTGGTAGGAAGTCACCCTACGGAAGCAAGCAACTCCATCACCCTATTGAGGGATCCTGGGCTTGGGTAATTTTGGAACATAAACCAGAATTGTTTCCTTCAGAGAGACTCCTGCAGATACCTGATCTGTATGTGCTGTGCTGCCATGCTGGGGTGCAGGAGCCTGGCTGGAGCCAGTGGTGTAATTTGATTCTCACCTCAGGCGTTCAGTGAATTCAGCCAAGTTGCTCATCTGAAAGGAAAGGAGGAAGGCAGATGGCTGAGCAGGGGAGGCTGAGACACAGAGCTATCTCTTTCCAGTGGGACAGTTATCCCCAGTGGGGGGTTGGTGAGGAGAGAAAGGGGAAATAGTATACAGTCAGAGTAGGGAAGAGGCAGATGCACTCAAATTTAAAGAGATCTTCAAAAAATCAAGAATTGGGAGATACGCAGAAGTAGACAGATGAATTGAATCTGGGGAGATCAGCAGCTGGAGATCAGAGCTGGGGACAAGTCTTTTCACTTTTCTTTTCATATTCTCCCATGATTTCCTTTCCTTCCTTAACTAGGTGTTCCATCACGTCCAGGTGAGCTGATCATCACAGCTGTCCAGTGAAAGAGAGATGTAATGAGGCTCAGACATCACCATTAGAATATTTAGTCCTCAGAGACATATATTTCTGTTCTTTCAGGAGGAACAGTTAAGAAGATCGGTGGAAGATGCCATCCCCATGCATTCTCCACATCCGCCCCTTGGTCCAAGGAACCAAAGTGGGCTTTATCCTGTAGTGACTGCAGATCGAGCTGGTCGCCCACAGTGGGTGAGTTTCAACAACTTCTCCACTGCCTGTCATGGAATTATGGGTAGCTGCAAGTGTGCACATGGACCTGTGACATCTGTACTTAGGACAGAGCATTGACTGCCTGGATCATTCTGGATTAGGGCCTCATTGTGTTTGCAGGGTTGTATCATTAAAGAGGACTCTTCAGAAGACAGTGTTGCAGCAATGGCACATTAGAACTTAGAAAAAAATCAAACAAAACTTTTGCTCTCTGATAAATCTGCTTCAATATTTCCCTTTTAGCTGCCTCATGACATGAGTCGCTATCAGTGCGTTGAGCGCTGTCAGTAAATACCGGAGCTGTAGAAGGAGTTACACATGTTGTGAAGTCCTGAAAGCATTTGGAGGTCTTTTAGAAAACAGAGTTGAAAGGGCTCCGAAATGAGGTCTGGAGCTCTGAGGCTTACTCTCTGCTAACAGCAAAGAAACATTGTTAATATACTCTGGAAAGATAATGATACTAAAGCCTACGGTCAAAGGCCAAATATATAATTAAGTTTTAACTAGTTCTCCATATCAATAATGATAATTGGTGCAGATTGAAGAGAGACTTTCAAGTCCTGAATGGCCTTCTCCCCATACAGAGGGCACCTGGACTTGTAGTTGATTATGGTGGTGGACATTCTTCTCATCAGCACGGACCCAAGGAGCCTGCACCCTCTGAGGTGGTGAGTTACCTCAGTTAAACAGTGCTGTCAGGCTGTAACTTTTTAACTTGGTATTCTAAAGGGTATACAAGGACAAGATGAAATAAAGAAGTCAGGAGAAAGCTGAGTATTGAAGAAAAATAGGCATATTTTTGTTGTGCATTCTCTTAGTGTCCATGTACTGAAGTCCATAGCACACTGCTACAGCTCCTGTGAGTTCATGATGTTTGCTTCAAGGCTGCGCGGTGAAGAGACAGTAGCAAAAACCTGTGTTTATGGCCAAGAGTTTTCTTGGATGATGGAGTTTTGCATGGTCAGTTAAAGATGCCTAAAGGGGTCTGGCTCTTTGGAGAACTAGAAAATGTCCTGTCCTAGAGGTACCTGAAATCACTCATTGCTGTCAGATATCTTCATCAGTTTTATTTTTTCCTTTATGGTGCTGCTCTGCACTGGAAGTTAGGCAGTGACGTATTGTTGCTGTTTTCTTTTACCTTTTGTAGGGTTCCTGGAGACCAAATACAGCTCCAGGAAATGTGCAGCAGCCGTTTCGCCTCCAACCCCTTCGCGGCCGGGCTGCAGCAGGGTCACTACCAAAGCCTTCCCAACAGAAGTGCCATGTACTGGAATGGGATCAGCAGTTTGCCCGTGGAGTGAGCCTGTATTTCATTCTGAAAATAATAGCATTTTAGAGACAGTTTTATAACACTGCTTTAGTACTGTAGTTCCCAGGACTGTGTACTGCAGGGACAATACCTTTCAAATGGCATTAACTTTTATTTGAACCCTCCTTTTTCACTTCCCCTTAACTTTCAAGACGTAGTCTTACAGGTCTAATGCCCAGTTCTTGATCACAGTGAGGAAGAATGTGGTGACTTATATTTTTAGTATAAAATATCTCCGCATACAAAATTTCCTCCCTCTATGTAAATTTTGTGTTATGCAGAGAGGGAAGAAAACACCTGGTGAGGACCAGTGGAATACAATCTTACAACTTTTCATCTTCATTTACAGCTACAAAGTAGCAAAAAAACCCCTTTTTTAGCCATTCCTCCTACTAAATCACAATAGTGTGTTAAGAAATAAGAGTCAATCATGTTCTCGATATGTTTACCTTCACTTTCAAGCGATATTTGGACTTGTCTTCTGTTCTAGAAAAATATAATATAATTGGTTTTGTGAAATGAGTTCCATGGGGTGGAAGATTTTGGAGTGGGACTGTGACCTGCTACCACTGGCTGGCAGACACTGTATGAATAGCTCTCTTCTGCTCTGCATTTGCTCTGCACTGCGATGATCACAATCCTTTGTCCAAGAATTTGCTGGTATTGTTTATGTATACACAAATTATGGGTGATTTAATGGTTTCTTTACTGCTCTCAACTGACAAAACAGCTGAATCAAGTGTCAGTTATGAGAATGTGATGCAGAGCTCAGAGTCAGAGCATGCAGCATTTACAGGGCTTCGTCTCTGGCAATGGCTTACTCTTCGAGACCCTGATCCTCTGTTTGCATTTCATTCTGAAAGAGGATTAAACCTCCACTCAGATGGGGAAGCAGCATTTTGAACCCCATTTGTGTAAGAGATACCAAGCGATGTTCCTACTGGACGACTCTGGCTGCTGTGGTATGTGCTTTCCAGCTGTGAGAGCAGCACTGCTGTGGGGCTTTGCAGAGTTCTGCCTGAGATCAGAGATCTGCGATGCTGCAGGCAGGGCTTGGTTTGCAGTGCTGTCTGTGTCTTTGAGGGTGACATTTTCAAGCAATCTTCATGTTGTCTTGCCAATTAGAAGAAAGGGGTTTAGCACAGAAATGTTTTAACAAACAAATTGCAGGCCCCAAGTAAAGGAGCGGTTCCAGAAGGACGTGTGCTGCTAAATGTACCGAGCAGTCAAATCATGGCCAGTTCCATATGCGCAGGAGCTGGTTCTGCACAGCCTATGTCACCTGGTTAAAATGTTTTTGCAGGGGGAGAGAAGTGAGTTAAGGCTTCTGAATTCCGTGGAGTACGTGACTGGTGTATCCCCATATCAGCTGCCTGTCATTAACCCTTGCGTGGTGCCAGTGCCACCGCCTCGCCAGCATAGAGGAGACAGGGGTGTCCCTGCAGGGAGAGGTGGGGTGCCCACAGGGAGACGGTTTCGTCCCACCACTGCATCGAATGACACAGAGCAACTTCTAACAAAGGTGAGTTACCTCTGTCTGTATTACCTTCCTCACTGGTGTGTTTGCCTAATGCTGAAAGGTGTACATACTTAGTTTGCATAAAGAAAATGTATATTAAAATATATAACTGCTGTGCATGCCTCTGTACACTAAAGCATTTGGTGTCTTTCATCAGTTGGGTAGAAAAAAGGTGCAGAACAAAGACCCATAGGGCCTTCCACTACAGTAAGTCTGATCCTGTCTCTGGCCATAGCTGGCACCAGAGCTCCGGGGATTTTTGAAATGCCTCAAGTGTATGAACACTTCATGGGTGATACTCTGTCTCCAGCCAGTTTTGACTCCTGTAAATAAAATTGTAGGAACCCAGGATTGGGAGGGACAATATGTGTCATGAGACATGGTCCCTGTAATTTGGTGCTATTCAATGAAATAGATTTTCAGTTTGAAATATTTCCCTGGCCCCCTGCATGTTACGAACACTTCCCAATTTAATCAGCCCAGAGCCTGTAATAAAAGCCTGGAAACCTCGTGCTGCACAGCCGTGAGCTCTTTGTTCCCCTCCTGTTGGAGCTGGAAGCTGAGGGCATTTCTGTGTGTTTCTGCTGCAGAATTCTGGAGGGTTCCCCAAGTCCCCGTTATGCAGCAATGCTGTTGTCACCATGGCCTACCTAGGAAAGAGTTTGCATTTGTCTCACGATGATTACAGAGATGAAATCAAAGTCTATCAGCAACACTGTGGAGGAGAAAACCTTTGTGTCTACAATGGCAAGCTGTTTGAAGGAGGTAAGGGTAGAGTCAAAGATTTCATATTGATTCTGGCAACATCTTTTTTGGGTTCAAATTTTGTTGTGACACCGAAATGATTCCAGCTGAACTCAGTCAAGATACCTGCATCCACGGATTTTTCTACCATCTGCCTCCACACTAAATCTGGATCTAACGTCCCATGATTGAAAGTGAAGTTACAATTACTTCAGCAAATTATGGTAGAAGGAATTTAGAGAGCTAATTTAACAAAACAGTGTAGCTTAGATTAATTTTCTATAGAGATGTATGATTAATGGAGTAGTTGTAGCAGTAAGCTGTACTTAAATAGGATTTATCTGAGTTGCTAAAATACATCAGTACACGTTTATTATTCTAGAAGGAAAAGTACATAGTGGAAGCCTAGTTCTCATCTCTTTAATGTGAGTGCAGTTCCATCACAGCAGCAAAAGGTGACTTGTGTTCTGGGAAACTGGGCAGAGGAAATGGCTGGGAGGTTCTTGCCTCTCTTCTGCTGTAGCAGTGAGTGGCCAAACTGACAGGGAGCTCACCTGTCCTAGCTGTTCCCACCTTGGGTCCTGGGGCTGGGGAGAGCCAGGGCTGTGTATGTGGAGGGGTAGAATGTGACAAACTGATGAACAGAGCTGAGAGCCCCAGTGGCTCACCACAGAGGGCTGGGTGCTCTGCTGATGCGGGTGAGATACAGCAATTGCCCCAGGCTGACAGTGAAGTGTAAATGTTTTTCTTTGAACCTTTTCTTTCTGTGGTTGCAGAGACCTTCCATTTCATCTCCAAGAGGCACCACGGTTTCCCGTTCAGCCTTACCTTTTTTCTCAACGGGATGCAAGTGCACAGGCTGAGCTGTTGCTGTGAGTACAAACATCAAAAGCGTTCCAGGCTGCGAAGCAGACACAGATACTTCAGGTTTCTCAATGTGGAAGGAGCATCTCCTTGCTACAGGTATGGAGACGAGTACACTTTGCTCACAAGGGTTTGGTTTTTAGAGAGTTTCTCACGTGTTCCTGTTTCGTCTCTCTGGCTCCCCACAGCTTTGTAGAACCTTCTCTGTTTCTCAGCTTCCCTTGGACTGCGGTTGCCTGTCAGAGTCTTACCTCCAAGGGTGCCAGCACAGCCAATTTCCTGTGCCTGCTCAGTCTCCCTGTGTTGTGTGTATGGCAGGGACAGTGTTGGTGCTGGCTCTGTCGGGGTATTGGAGGTGGCTGAGCACGGGGCAGTGGCTGTAGGGTGTGGTTCATGTGCCATCCGCGTGTCAGTGAAACAAATATCAAGCTGTGTTCCTCTGAGGCTTTGTTGTGCATAATTTATTTTTAAACAGCTCTGCCTCTGAGGTGGGATTCTACTGTGATACCTCCCCCAAGCTGCAGAATAAGGCAGCACTGAACATTGGCCATGGTTCAGAAAGCAAATCTGTGCAGTAGAGTCGCAAGTTTGTGTGAAAGTCAGTGCTCTGACCAAGAGCTGTGGTTCTGCAAAGAAGGTTTAATTGTCATAAAACCTTCCTTTTCTGTGATTGTTAATTTTGGCCAAACAGGTGAACTTCTGGACATGTGGATAATTAAAAAACTTTCATGTTCTTTTAATAAAAAATTTTTAAAAGAGCAGCAAGAAGTTGGAACAAGAGACTGTCCACAAAGCTATACCCTGCTCCTTGGCATAAGGACTGAATTCTAAGAAATATTGTATAACAATTTTTTACTCCAGTCTAACAATGAACATGATTTATATAAATGCGTTATCTAGCATGTTCAAACAAGTAAATAGCTTCTGAATTCAAAATGGATATAGTGGCCATAGAATTTAGGAAGAGCTCAAATCTCAGCTTTGTGTGATTTCTAGAAAGATTGGAAGAGATTTTTCTGAATTTAATGTGGTATTCAAAAATTGGTTAATTCCTTCCAGAATCAGCCCCCTTTCTCTCCCCCTTCTCCTCTTATTCTTAGTGATTTCTGTTTTCCTTCCTCTTGTCAGACCAGCTGACCTTATCTGGTGACTTAAAACCTATCTCTATTGACCTGATTTTCCCCATAAATGACAGCTAGTTTCACATCCCTTCAAGTCAGGTGCAACTGTGTTTTTTTCCTTCTCAGTGAAACGCATTGAACACCTTCTCTGGTTCCCAATATAAGTAAGTTGTGAAGGTTCAAATGAAGAGTCACTTGCAATAATTTTGGTTTTAATTTTTTGGTGTGTCAGTTGTCCCCTGTAGGTGCAGACAGCATTACTCTTCGTCAGGAAGAACTGCATCTGTGTTAGGGGAACTCTCTGGGATTTTCGGGTGCTTCTCCTTGTGAGTCACTGTGACAGTGCAGAGGGAAATGGGTACCTGGTTTCACTGCTGATAATGAGCTGAACTCCCTATGTCTGCTACCCTCCATTGTTCCAAGAAAAAAATGTGATACTTCCAAGTCTGTGTTACTTTATAGGTGCATTATTGCAATTGGCCTAGACAGAAAGCTATCCCCTACCAAGAGGAAGATGGAGTGCCGTGTGGAGAAACATGTGAGTTCCTGGGGATATGCTCTGCACAGTGAGCCGAGTATCAGCAGTTTTGAGCAGAAATCAGTGAAAAATTCAGTGTTAGTCTGCTTACCAGCTCATGAAGCAAGTGTGGAAACTGCTGAGGAAAAGCTGGAGACTGGAGAGGAGGACAGAGAAGAAGAAATGACAAACCAATCTGGTCGTGAGAGTGAAGATAGTCAGGAAGACATCAGTAAAAATGGTACAGTATTCCCAAACATGAGTGGGGGATGAGAAATGGGAGAGGATGATTCTGGAGAAAGTGTGTGATTATGGGCCTCTGACTGTGTCTGGGGCTTAAGAAATATGGTGATGCCTGTGACTGGGCAATAGAATTAGTGGGGCACCTTTCAGCTATGTAACAGGATGAGATGGTTTGCAAGAACCAAGGAAGTGAGTAAGGAGGAGTGGTGAGGCCCTGGCACAGGTTGCCCAGAGAAGCTGTTGCTGCCTCGTCCCTGGAAGTGTCTAAGGCCAGGTTGGACGGGGCTTGGGGATACGTGGTGTAGTGGAAGATATTCTCTTCCATGGAGGAGGCATTCAGCTCAGCCTCTCCCTTCACTTCCTTATTGTAGCCTTCTTCAGAGGCAGTCACATTTAGAGAGAGATTTTAAATTCTAGTTCTTATTCCTATTTTGCTTTCACAGTTCTGCGATGCTACTGCTCAGCTGCCTTGTTAGTCCTTCCAGATGTATGTTTGGGATTAGTCAGGCCTTTTTCCTTCAGGAGGAGCTTCCCTTCTGAGAGTTACATAAGGAGTCCTCTCTGCCAACACTGCAGTTGGAATCTCAATTGATTTTTAATACAAAAAATAAATCTCCTTATTCCCTTAGTTGTCATTGTTTGGGTAATTGTTTGTTCGCCTAATTGGTTCTGCATCAGGAACTCTTCATTTCTGTCCTTGGCATTCTGTCCCTTCAGCATATTAAAAACCCTGATGGAAATAAAGGAAGTGAGGAGTGATGGCCACGAGGGACAGCTGGTGTGGCAACAGTGACAGTCGCCTGCACAGGGCAGGTGCCTTCCTTTGCTGCTGTGGGTGCAAGGAGCCCCTGATAGAGCAAAATGACTGGATTTTATGTGGGAATCTCTGACATCTCTTGTGCTGCTGCCTGGGATGTGCACAGTGCAGCTTTGATGTGAAAGGGGAATGTTCTTTAATGAGTCTCTACCGACAGATCCGAGCAAAGTTATCTATCAAATGTCACAGCTTGTGAGGAAAGTGCCTGGCTGAAATCCAGACAGGTAGATATAAGAGTGGTAATTCTGTGCAATCTTCATTTTTACTGGGATTTCCACTGGGCCTGAAGGAGCATTTCATAGCAGTGTTATAAAAGTGTGCCTATGCAGTGCTCTTTGGCTGGGTTTAATTAGATTCATTGAGTTTATAAGACACTTTTTTGCTATTTAGCCATCTCAATCCATATTTATTTTTGCACTACAATATATTACCTTTCTCCAGCTCTCTTTATTGCTTGTAGGTTTTTTTTGTTACAACCAGTTTTTCTCCTGTAATAAGAGACTCTTGCATTTAATTTCTGTGTTTGCCCATGTTTTAATTTTTCTAGTCCTTTCCATGTCTAATAATTTTGTTTGGTTTTGTTTTAATGCATTAGTGATACTTGGTGCATCAATAAGTAGTTTTGCTTCATTTTTGCAACTCTATGAAGAGCATGATGCTTTTTTATGATAATGCACTCTTACGATTCCTATCTGTTCTCTTATATTTGCTCAGTCTTTTTAAAGTCATGAGAGATTTTAAGGGCAAAAGGAGATTAGTGAAGTTAACCTCTCTCTTCTTAAAAAGAACTTCATTAGTTGTGAATTCTGTTTTCTCTCTCACAGTGCAATTCTTCTGTTTTAGGGTATGATGAAGATTTTGAAGCAGATGAAGTTAATGAGGAGGGACAAACTGCTGATCAAACAAATGGAACGTCAGAGTCATTCTCAGATGATAAAAACTGTAATTTAGACTATGGAAAGGAGAGTGGAACTTCATCGCAGAAGGCACTGCAGGCCTCTGACAGTGAGAAAGATGAAAGTGATGGATATTCTGACAGGGACTCGGAGAATGATAAACAAGGTTAGTTTTGTTCGTAATGAGTCTTAGAGAAGGTGACCTGATGCATGTTTTACAGTGTGTGTGTCCAGTACGTATGGTGAGTCTGCATGGAGAAACCCATGCTGTTCCTACTGACAGGGTAAAAGACAGCTGTTTTATGTGTTATGAATTCTACAACTTCAGGCCCCTGGAATTGGGAGCGTGGGCTTTTTGCTGAGCTGTTTAGGTGCTGAAATAGAGAGGGCGGCAGGCAGCAGGTTGGCAGGGCAGTCCTCCATGTCAGCGGGACTCACACTTCGAGAAGCTGTGACCCATTTCACCTTCTGAAGGATCCCAAGAAACCTGACAGACCGCCCTGGGTTTTAGCAGTGTTGTCTTTAGTGGCCCTTAATATGGCCCTAAAATATCTGTCTGTGCCAGAGATCCAGAAACGATTAGATTGTCTGAGTGGAAAGGTCTGGAGAGGAACTCCCTTGAATTTTCCCGTGGTGGAAGAATGGTACCCTGAGTGGGAGTCTTTAAACTGTGGCTGTAAGGTTTCTTGGTACAACATGTTTTTCTGAACTTTTAGTTGTTCATGGATGACAGTTCTGGCACTTTTACTTATTCTGCCTGCCTGGATTTTTCTGCCTTGCGTTTCACCACTCCCTTCTTGAACATGTGTGGACTATGGGCAGCAGCAAGGCTGAGCAGCAGTTGGCTCTGCTGTCAGCTCAGGGTTAGATGAAAGATTACTGCTTTTTTTTCCCTTCAAACTTTCCATTTTTGAATTTAAATGATGATGTCTGTATGTTTTTTTAGAGAAGACAGTGAACTTCAGTTCCACCAGAGTGGTTTACACATGGTTTTGGAGATCTTTCTAATATTCATTGAGTTAACAGGAGTGCACTGAAGGATTGTTGCTATGGTCTTTTATCAAACAGACCTCAAGAATCTGTGATAAACCCTGTCTGAGTGAAACTTAGAGGTTCTTTTGGGATGTATTTCTGTGTGATTGATAGAGGTCAATTTCCATTATCAGAGGGTTGATTTCCATCAGAGGTTAATTTACATTATCAGGAAAAACCCCAAAAAACGTTAAATGGATTTAATCATTGATACATCAGTATTTCTGTTTACACTTACTGGAATTTTGTCATGATATCCTCAGATGGTGTAATTCAGAGATTGCTATTGGATGAAATTCTGTCCTCAGTGAATGCAGATTTTTAATGACAAATACTAAATCAAAGTGCTGTTTGCTGTTTCCAGAGAGGAGACCTGCTGACTCTCTCTCATCCATCAGCACTCAGTGCAGCACTGAGGGTGACTCTCATGCTGAAACAATGGTGGACAATGGCAAAGAGGAGTGTGATATAAAAAGGGCATCTGATAGCACAGCACATACACAATATGGAAATGGGAATGGGGAGAATAAACTGCTCAGAAGGGAGGAGAATCAGGAGACTTCTGCACTTGAAAAAAAAGGAATAGATGAAGCAGGAAAAGCAAAAGCAGAAAATCTAGCAGCAAGGGAAGATACTGGAATTTTGCATGAAAATATAATGGCAATGCAGCATTCAAGTCCTGAAGTTAATGCGGAACTCAAACAGGCTGTGTCAGGAGAAAGCTGCATGAATTATGAGGACGAACGTCCTCCAGTGCCTTGGGAAACCAGGATGCTGAACATGGAGGATGGCAATGAAGAGTCTTCTCAGAGTGAGGGAGGAGGGGGTGAGTACGGAACCTCTGCATAGCTCTGAGTGACTGGTGCATGTCACCTTGTTCTCAGTCATGATGCAGCACGGGGAGTCACTGGACTGTCTTCAGGCTGCTGGAACAACTCTGTGCTGCTGTAAGCCCAGTAACCAGTCAGAACAAAATCTTGGCTTGGTGTCTCTCTGCTAGTGTTTTCAGTGTAAGACTCTGTCCACACATGAATTTTAAACCATTTTAAACCAAGCTGAGGTGGCTGGATGGCTTCTTCTCCCCTTGTGCTCTTTAATGGTTTCTCATTATTGTTTTCTGTTTTCTTTGCTATGGTTTTTGAAGATTGCAAACCAGACCAGGAGGAAATGGCAAAGGCAAATGGAAATTATCATCCTGTGAATTCTGACTCTGAACCTGGTGATTCCCATGCAGGTGAGGAAGGTGAGAATGCAGCAAGTAGAGAGCATGATGCCAGTGAAGGTGAGGCTGACTGTCAATCAGGGAGAAGGATTAAATCTTATTAGTCTGAAGTTTTTTACAGAAGTGTTTGTCTTTTCACTTTCTTTTGGCTATCAACCATCCTTGTGCTTTTTTCTTTCCTAACTTGTATAGAATTGGATGATGACTAGCTGATTACCATAGTCATGCATAATTAGTGCTTGCTTGGCATTTAAATATTTCTAGGCAGAGAACCCAGGCCATGATAAACTGGCTGTGAGTTAGGAAAATAGCCATGGAAAGCAGAAACATAGTGAGGTTCTCTGTGCTTCCAGGTAGCATGGGGCCTCCTCCGGAAACGCTTTGGTTCCCAGGAGCAGGAATCAACCCTGTGTTATTCCCCAGTGTGTTTAAAGAATCCACGGGAAGCAATTACACATTTTATATGAACAGTTGAGTGTTCTTCCTCCTGTGTGTTCATATTTTACGTGAGCAATTTACCACCTATTTCTGACTTTCTGAGTGTCACTGTCAAGGTTACAGGTGTTTCACACACACACCTGAGTTCCCTACAGGCAGGAAGGGAGGGAGGCAGAGCAGCCATGGCAAGCAAGACTGGCAAAGATGAAAGCTGGCCTTGCAGCAACATTTTTTCTTCAGTTCATTATGCCAGATGCCAGGACAGCAGCACTAGAAACAAAGTCAGAGACCCGGGATGTGATGAGAAGACGCATATCAAATTTTCTGCTCCTCCCCATGCTGGTGTCCCTCATTGCTGGGCAGAGATGGGACCTTTAACACTAATGTTGTCAAACATATAACACTGACACATGCTGAGTAAAACCAATGTTTTATTATTCCCTAACAGCACCAGATGGAAGTTTCTCAGCAGAAAGGAGGAGAAGCCTTGATGTGCAGGAGGCAGCAGGACAAGAAGTACAAGAAGGGCAGAAGGAAGGGCAGAGACAAGCCCTGGAGCAGGATGGTGCTGCTGTGGGAGGAGATGCTGGCAGCGAAGAGGCTGGAGGAGAAGGGGTACGGGAGAAGGGTTTACTGCCCCAGGAGGAGAGAGGGTCTGCACCAGAGGAACCCACACCTGAGGAAGGCACTGTGGCAGAGGAAGGTCCAAAAGGGAAGGGGACACGAGAGAGAGTGGAGTCGAGCACAGAGGTGTCATCTGGGGAGCAGGAGGTGCTGTTGGAGGGGACAGAGAGCAAGACAGCACTTGGAGAGCTGGCACCTGGGGGAGAGGGGCCAGCTGGGGCACTGCCGGGCTGGGAGACAGACAGAGCTGTGTCTGAGGGGCAGGAGGGGGCTGGGTGGGTCACTGAGGAGGAGGAGGCTGTGGAGAAATGCCCCGATGGAGCGGCAGGACTGCAGGCAGAGGAGGAGGTACGTGAGGCAGTGTCGGAGGCAGGGGAGTCCCTGCAGGAGGGAGAGTCCGCAGGGAAGGGTGCTGTGATGGATGCTGTGGTGGATGGAGAGGAGGCTGTGGAGGATGCTGACCTGGCAAGAGAAGGTATTGTTGGCCCTGAAGGAGAAGAGGCTGTTGAGGAGGACAGTTCCGAAGGAGAGGAGGCTGTGGAGAAGTCTGGGGCTCTCCTGGAAGCATTAGGGGATATGGAAACAGGAGAAGCAATGCCTGGAGGGGAAGGGTTTGTAAAGCCAAATGAGTTTTCCCAGCTGAAAGTGTTAGGGGAAGAGCGGATGGAGATAGGGAAGGTTGCCATAGGAGCACCAGCATCTGAACATGGCCTGGTATGGAGGGTGGGAGGGAATGCCCTCTCTAAAGTGGAGGACATGATGGAGGTGCTAGTGGAGCCTGGCAAGGGTACTGTGCTGGAAGTGGCACCTGGGTTAGGGGCACTGGGGGGTGCTGGGGATGATCCCATCAGTGAAGGGTCATCTCAGGTGGAGGAGACCCTGGCAGTGCAGGAGGAGGAGGGTGCAGTGGAAGCACTTTGGAGTGGAAACCCATCTGTGGGCAGCAAGGCAGAGACAAAGAGAGACATGGAGGGAAAATCTGATGGATGGGCGGCGGGAGGGTCTGTGGAGGCGGCCACCCAGGGTTCAGGAGGTGGAGAGGAGACCACAGTTGGAGCAGCAGGTCCAAGGGAGCCAGCAACTGGGATGGAAGGGTGGCTGAGGTATGGAAAAGAGAGAGGGAAGGGGAGGCATTCTGGGGAGGGGGTGGTGTGTGAGGCAGTGGTGCCAGCCCTGGGGTTGGGTGTGAGACGGGCAGGGGAGCCCGGGCTGGTGGCCATTGCCGTGGTGGGCGGCCAGGCTGGGCCAGGGGCTCCGCCTGAGGGACTGGCTGGGGAGCCAGAGCTGGCCGAGGGGGTGGCAGTGGCTGGGGGTGACAGGGTGGGCACAGGGACAGTGGCACAGGAGAGGGTGATAGAAGCAGTGCTGGGGGCACAGAGCAGGACAGGGGTGGCAGTGGCAGAGGGGGTGTCAGCCAAGGGAAGGGGGGCAGCCGGGGAGTCTGGGAGGGACCGGGTAGGAGTGGCTGATGGAGCTGTGGCTGACGGGCAAAGGGTGAACCAGGAGGCAGCACTGCGGTTTGAGGCAAGTGGGCCAGAGCCGGTAGAGGATGACGGCCAGGGAGAGTGGGAGTGGGGCACAGTGAGTATTTTGTCCCGAGGGCACGAAGAAGCCCGTAGAATGATGTCCCCTGTGGAACAGACGACTGCAGAAACCTCCCCAAGCACCTCTGCCCATGGGGATGAGGGAGTGGAGCCGACGGGAAGAGAGTCTGCAGGAGGCGAAGGGCTGTGCCTGGGCACCCAGCCACAGCTGGCAGGTCCCGGGACAGGGGCAGTGGAGGGCAAGGACAGGCGGCAGGAGGGGATGGAGCAGGCGGAAATGAAAAGAGAGGGAAAAGAGCAGGGCCCCCGAGAAAACACGAGAGAGTGGGAGGTAGTGGGTGTCTCGGCAAGTGCAGGGAGCTCTGCTGGTGCCAGGCAACAGAGGAAGGACAGTCCCGTTGGAGGGAGCCCAGGAGCCGCTGATGTGGGCGAGAGGAGCCACAGGCCCTATCAGGTGAGTCCTGTGTGGGTCCGTCACTGCCCCCAGGCTGATCCCTGTCAGAGGCAGAGGATGCACCACCGTCCCATTCCTTATCTTTTGCTTAAGTGTCTGCTGCTGGTAGCTGGGAGAAGGGATGATAAATCCTTTTGGGTGGCTACTGCCTGCATTCTTTCCTGTCCCCAAGATGCTGTGCAAATCCCTTTGCTGTGGCATTAATTCTTGCAGCCCCTCTGCCCTCTCTGCCCTCTGGCCTTGTGGAGCATCTACCCCCACCCAGCTTGCCACAGACTCCGGTGGCACTGGGTGAGCTCTGGCAGCACCTGTGGGCTCTGGAGCACCAGATCAGCATCAGCACTTGGCTTTGCTGTTACTCTGGCCTCTGCTTGTAGGAGATGTCGCAGCAAGTACCTCAGCAGCTCCAAGTTCAGAAAGTTTCCTGTAACATTTGCTCATTGTTCCGTAGGACTGTGCAAACCCAGACTCAATCATCGTATCTGCAGAACAGGCCCAGGATGGGGAAGAAACTCTGCTCTGAGCTTTTTCAGCAGCTCCTCAGTGCTGTGTCCTGCAACATTCATGCAATTAGCTGTTGGTTTGTGCCAGCTGGGATGTAACTCCTCTGTTTACTCCACGAGTACCACAGCCACCTGTCACGTTTCACCGTAGCAGCTCCTCAGTGTGCAGCAGACTGAACCAAGCCTGTGTTTGTCAGCCCAGGAGACAGTGCTGCTTCAGAATGACGAAGACAGTAATCACCAGCATTGATCCATAGCTGTCATGCTTGTTTTTCCCAAAAAGCAGAGGAATACTGAACTGAATCCTTCCCCTCCTCCCCTATGCATCACTTGCTCCTGCAGGCGGGCAGGAGGATGTGCTGTGTATGTTTGTCTATACAGGGTGGCCATGTCTGTGTGTATCTGTCATTTTCTGGGGTGTCTTTGCCTTTCCGAGCTGCAACCTTTTGTCAGTCAGGCTGTGTCCTCGCTGCTGTGCATGGGGCACTTGTGCATGCCATTGCTGTGATTCTGGTGAGATCATCCAGGAGTGTTCAGCAGAGACACAATGGCAGGATCGAGGTGGAGGAGGAGTCACATGAGGGTTTTAGCCTGGGGACTTCCCCACCCCAGGTTGGGGGGGTAGCTCTCTTGCATGCACAGTACCCCGTGTGCTGGGGGGCGTGGGGGGCTTCTCTATCAGGGAACCATGCTTGCTCTTGGACACACTTCAGGCTATTCTTGGCACTTTGAAACGCTGCAAGTTGTTAAATCAGAACAATTCTAACAAGCTTGGCTTTTTGCTTTTGCCGATGTCATTCAGGAGTGACCTCCTGGCCGATGGAGCCTGGGCTGAGGCTGCAAGAGGCTGGTCATTGTAGAGCTGTCTCAGCCTGGCAGTGGCTGCCCATCTCTGCTGCCTGAGGCTCACCTCAGCTCTTCTGCACCTCCATGGGCCCACCTGAGCCAGGCACCTGGGGCTGGGTGTGCAGCAGCCTCTAGGCAATGCTTGGTGGGTGCAGGAGGCTCAGCCTCACACAGTAGGGACTGTAATTGCATTTCAAGTAGGAAAATGAGGCTGAAATTAGTAGGATTTTGAGTGCCTTGGTTCTGAGTGACTTTAGATCGGTATGCCCGGGACTGGAAACTCGAATGTGATCAAGTGGTTGCTCTGTTCCCTTCTGTACTAGAGGCAGTTGCATTTGTAAGTGCAATCTATGCACATACCTGATGAGGACCCATCTCAGGAAGTTCTGTTTTCTGTGTACATACCCAGACATGAGCGTTCACTTGGGTCTATTAAACAGTCTGTGCAGCTCCTTCAAATTTTGCCAATGGTTTAACTGTAGGAATAACCCCTGCATGTGCAGCAGGGCCTGAGCTGTGGTGTCTGTCTCAGTTTGCCAAAGGACTGACTGAGTTGGGCTGACTGTGCTGATAAAGCTGCCTCAGGCAGCTACCCACACAAAGCTCATGCCTGGGGTTGTGGCATGGCTGCACCTGAGAGTTTGGACACATGGGTGGCAATTCAAGGGAAGCAAAGGCAAATGGGGATGCAGGGATTTGCCTTAGCAGGGATTCCTGGGAGCCCCTTTGGGACTGCAGGAGACCCAGGTCATCTGAAAAGGCCCTGATGAACAGGGCCGTGTGATTGTAAGGAACTGGAATGCTGACAGTTCATTATTTAAATTCTTGAAATACTTAAAAACGGCACTTGTGCATGTGATTGTAACAACTTGGGGAAGGCATCCTGTGGTTAGGAACACGTTAGTGGACTTTCAAAACATTAGTGTCCCTATCATCTGAGCAGGCAGAAATTTGGTAATAAGCAAAGCCATGGAAAAGGATAATTGTATAGGTTTGGAAGTGTTTCCCTTGGTCCTTTCTCTTCTCCTATCTGGTGGTAATTAGTCATTAACTTCAAAGTGAAAATTAGGTGGCACTTGGGGAAAAACAAGATGTGCCAGTTTCACTCCTGCCTGCAGTTCAAGCCCTTGTCTTGTTGGACTCCATATTATTTTAATTATTTTAATCTAGATCATCTATTTTAACCTATTGCTGATAATCTAGAGAAGCTATTGCTGGTATGTTAATTTAAAATATCACTACAATTGCCAGGCACTGGCAGGTCTCCAAAGCAGTGTAAGAATCCCCGGACTGTGTCATTCTTGGTAAATATTTTGATGTGCTGTGGTCCTCAGGCTTCTCGGGAACAGCACAGCTACTTGCACTCCCACAAACAGCTTCGGAGCATGTTCTACTCATTAATTTACATTTTTCAGAGGTTTTGTTTGTATTACTAGCTGATCACTCCTATAAAACATGTTTTTCCCCTAAGCCTGATGTTTCTTCTATAGAGACTAATCATCTACGACATTGTTTTCTTCAAGGAACCAGTAATTTTAATTATAGTAAAATTATTTGCAAGCAGGTGGCTTTGGAAAGAGCTTTTTAAACTATAGAACTTTTGCTTTCCGGAATTTTTTTGTTGTTTCCACATGACACGTTCTGAGGAGGTGCTCACAGATGACACAGCATCTCAGTTATCTGTGAGTACACTGAGGTATTAGTGCCCATGAAATCTGCTCCCTTGCTCCATTTTTAGTTCTCTAACACAGTTTAGTTTCTGATTTTCAGGCCCAGTTGCTGAGTCACTAAATGCAGAGTCACTGCTTGCTTGCTTTAAGCAAGGGAAGAAAGACAGAGTGCAGAGATATTTGCAAGAAAAAAATCCTGTTGAAAAAGAAACTTAGAGCTGGAACTGAGATTTCAGATATGAAAATGGATACTTTCTGCCTTGTTGGTGTTTCTGGCCAGTGTGAACACCAAGGAATGAGACCTAATCTCTGTTCACCCTCCTTCATCAGCTTGTGCTTCTGTGGTTCTACCATAAAGAACATCTGACCAGTTAGAGTCAGGTAAGGAATTTTCATCAGCATTCCAGACACACCTTCTCCCTTCTGCTCTGCACCTCTTCCCTCACAGAATGCCAACTGCTTACCCTGCTTGTGCTTCTAGAAAGAATACAGCAGATTTCCTCCAGCTGCAGACAAATCAGGATGTTGTTTTATTGTGGTTTGATGGGAGAGACCATTAAAAGCTCCTCTTGTTCCAAACCTCCTCCATGGAAATATCCCAAATTATCGGGGCCGGGAAGATTGCAGACAGGGTCCAGCAGGTCCCCTTGTGAGCCCCATTCCAGGCTTTGCTGTGTGTTTATCCTGACACTTCATTATCTCAGCAGCTGCTGGTGTAAATGGAACTGCACCTGGGACGTGAGCCCAGCAGAGCAGAGGTAACCACTGGCTGGTACCAGGGGCCAGTGGTGGGAGAGCTGTAACACTCTCTCCCAAACAAACAAAAGCTGCACTTGGTTTTCCTTCTCCCCCAGTCAACTTTTCAGCAAATGAAACACAACAAATGGAAACTCACATCTAGGGCTTGCCAAGTGAAATCTTCCTCAGTTTTATTGCTTCAGAACTGTGGAGTTAATAGCAGGCATGGCAGCAGAGCATTGGCAGAGCCCACCACGCAGTCACAGCTCACGCCTGTGGCACTGCTTGAGGCCTCATCGCAGACCTGCTTCAGGGGTCAGGGGTGTAGGAACACAACATCCTCAAAAACACCCACAGAGCTCTGCCCAGCAATGGTGACTCCCACTCTGCCTTAGCATACATACAGATACAGTTTGCTAATTTTAAAAAAGACTCCAGAAAATAACAGCACAATTAACTCTGTAATTGGTTATAGAGGAATAGTTTAATTTCTCCTGCCCTGCCTCTATTCTCTTTTTTAATTCCCTATGCTCAGTCACTACTACAGGGCCTTTTTGTGGCACTGAGTACTCATTGCAATGGCACCCTGACACAGGTTTTCTTCGAGTCAAAAATGCCACTTTGCACCGTGTTAATGTTATGTTTGTGACACAATTTTATCCAACTTCCTTCTCATTTGAAGTTTGTTTTGGAGCTCCTGTGTTGTTTTTCGTAAGCAAAGAACTGAAGGAAAGCTTACACTCTTTGGGGAAAAACAATCCCTCAAACCAAACCAAGTGGATAAGAAAACATGGATGCCTGGAGGAGTTGATGGAAGATGGGCACCCAGATATGTCCATGTTCTCAGCGTGCAGGAGAGCACCCAAGGGTCAGAGCCCTGACAAACTGCAGTCAAGGCTGCTGTGCTGAGGAGCTGGGCAAACCCATGGAGCAGGGAATGGGACACAGGATGTGTCTGGGGCTGTGAAGAACTCCAAACCAGGTCTGGTTCAGCAGCTGGGAGCAGGAATAACCAAGCTCCCATGCCGGGTGGATGGAGGTGAGGGTTACAGGCTGCTCCTTGTCTTGATGGGGATGGAGCTGGAAATTCCCCCCGACTCAGGGCTGTCCCAGCTGAGAGCAATCTACCTCAGAGCTCTGGAATATAACTGATGTTTCTTTACTTTCATCTCACCGTGTTACCAGTGCCCAAGATGAAAGTGCAGCATTCCTTGTGGGCATTCCTGTGTTACAGAACAGCAGCACACCACCAAAACCCAGCCCTCGGGCAGGTCAGCAGAGGGGGATGCTAAAGCAGAACGCAGGATGGGGATATTTGCCATCAACACTAAAGCTGTTCAGGGATCTCGGTGTGACACCGGGGGTTTGGTGGTGCAGCGAGGGCTGCGGGTCGATGGCCGGGCTGGCGGCAGGCGAACAGTCCCTCCCTCAGCTGCTCTCCTCGAAGCTGCCGCTGCTGCCACACGAGTGGAACCTCATGGTGCTCAAGGGGTCTGACACGTACCCTGCAAGGTGCAGAGAGAGGGTCAACTGTAGCTCAGCACAGCAGTGGTGCTCCTGTCCCCGTTCCATGCACTGCTGATGGCTGCAGAATAACTTGTTGTGGCAGAGGACCCCTCTGCATTAACTCACCGTTTTTGTCAACTGGGGGGTACTGGAAGTTCCTTCTCATGTCATCCAGAGACAGGCCCTGAGAGAGGGGTTGCCCAGTGCTGCAAATTAAACATGAGGTGTCAGTTTAGGTAAGACTGATGAAGGCTACAGGAGCTTTTTCTCCAGACTGGGAAGAAAAGACTACCACGAGACATCAGTGTGGGGCCTGACCATAGCAGTTCAGTAAACAAAAAGCAAGAAAAAGTCATGAAGCAAGACCAGGACCTACAGGCACAGTGGCACTCAGTTACCCTTCTCAGAGTAACTGCCCTCGAATACCCTGTTTGGGGCTTCACAACTATCTCTGCATTGTCATCATGGAAGCAATTCCAGGCATCAATCCAGGGTTATTGCCATGTACTTTATGTGTCACTGCTAAAAGGGTCCTGCAAATAAGTTTCTCTGGTGAGGAGGATTGTGGAATTATCTTCCAGTCATGAACCAACCCACTGTCCTGCTGACACGTAGTTTATCCCTGATCTCTGTAAAGGGCACAGGTGACGGCACAGGTCTGGCAGAGCTCTCTCCTGGTCCTGCCGCAACACCTTGCAGCAGCACGGCCTCCTTCCCTCAGTCACCTCAGTCTGAGCCTTTCAGAGCCTCTCTCCCTCCCCGGGTGGCTCATACACACCCCTCTGACCAGACAGCGTAGGCTCGAGCGTTCAGGGCATATTCCAACTCGAACCGACTGCGCAGTGCAGCGACGTGGCTGCGGCCGGGACCTCCCCGGGCTACGAGGCAGTCTGAGGACGAGGAGGGTGACAGGGACCCGCTGCTGTTGCTGGAGGCTGGAGACATTAACTGGATTAAAAAATAAAAAAAAAAGGTACTGTTATTGCATATTTCCATGTCCTTCCTCATCTCTCTCTCATAAGCTGTCCCCCACTTTTCCTTGGACTTTTCCAGCAGCTACAAAGCCAGTGCTGTCCTCAGCTGCTGGCACTGTCCCTGTGCCCACTCGTACTTCCATCTGCTTGTACACACACAGACTCCCCACGCTGGGAACCAAGTCCTTACCTCAATATTGCACAGACACTCCTCTAACTTTGTGACAACTTCTGAGAACTCTGGTCTCCCCTGGGAACACAACAGGAAAAGCAGAGCTAGGTTAAAAATGGAAAGGGGCTGTGAATAGACTGACACGCAGGGACAGAATTTCTCTGAATTTCATGGCATTGCTGTCAGTCTGGGAATCTGATGAGAACTGCAAGTTCAGTGCTGAGCTTCAAAACGAAGAGGTGTGTGTACAACAATTTTAACTGCAATTCATCTCTTTTTCTGTAATAATTACATTTGAGCTGGTAATACCTAGATCATAAGATTACAAAAATGCTATTAATAAATTCTTGGCTCTGCTCTTTAGGTCGGCTTCCTCTTTGGCCATGAACAAGACTTTGGACACAGCAACAGCACAGATGAGCAGCAGACAAGCTGCCTGTGTGACCGTCCTCCTCCTCCTCCCCTCACCTGTGTACCTGCACCCCCCCACAGCTGCTCCCCACCGCCTGCCCAGCCCATTTCTGGACAAGTGTGTCCATCTTTGTGTGCTTCAAGTGGCACAGAGGTTTGTGGAGGCCACACTCGGGACAGGATCAGGCAAGTGAGGGGAATGACAAGTAGTCCTCCATTACTGCCTATCTGTGTTCTGTCCCAGCTCACATCTCAGCCTTCCCGGGAAGCTCAGGTGTGACTGAAGCAGTACCTAGAGCACTGTTTGACAGTGGAGGGCTGGGAATACCTTAATGAGGTAACTGCTAAATAAGCTACTCATTCCCATCACCACCTTGTCCTCAACAGAACCACCTGCAAGAGTTAGGCTCTATTTCAGGGCTTTGGGCCAAAGCCCTGCAGCCTTCCCAGTAGTCCTCCAGTCCACGGGCAATAGAAGCTCTGCCATCCATGAAGGAAAGTTCAATAAAGAACAAAAGCAAAACACCTTTGATTAATATAATTTTAACAACTTTTCGCTCACATCTTGTGCAAAGTACTGGCCATCCATGAGGTGACTGTGCTATCAATTTCTTTATAATTCTGTCAAGAAACCCTAAAACATTGGCAAGATGAAGCAATGTTGGAGTGTCACTGATGGGTAACAAAGTGCACTGGGACTCTGAAAAGATGGTTTTGGGGCTAAGCGGGCTGCGGAAATGCTGACAAGACATAGGGACTGTATCCATCCCTGTGGCTGCTTAAGTCAACACTTGAATATGACATCTTATTAATAAATTTAAACTGAATGTGTGTTACATGCTGCCATTAGCAGTTATATACAAAAGTCTGAGAGCATCAAGGAGTTTTCTACTCACACTGTAACTCAAGTAATAATCAAAGTCATGTGATTAATTAGGTTTCATTGAATGGCTAAATGTCAGTTTACTTTCCTCCTCAATTCACCAACTCTCCCATGTTTCCTGACACACCCCAGTGTCCGGGGGCTTTCTGCAGGCAAATTTCCAGTGGAAGCTGGGATTCTGGAGAGGGTCAGCCAGAGCAGACATGCCTGTTTTCCCACTGCCAGGGGCACTCACCTCGGGACAGGCGTTCCAGCCCCTCATCAGCAGGGCAGAGATGGGCTTGGGGATGGAGTAGCCAATGGGTGGGCGGATGTGGTGATAGGCCATGTCTGCTGCTGCTGCCGCTGCAAGGAATAGCCCACAGAGACCCATTAGTGCCCGCACTCACACAGATCCTGGGAACACACCTGCTCACTGCTGAGACACCTGGCAGGCACAGGAACACTGAGCCATCCCTCCTGCAGATAAAGGCATGGAAGTTAAAGGAGGCTTTTCCAGTCAGACTGAGAGCAGAGTGAGCTGCCAATCCCCATGGCCTTGGGCCCACCTCTACCCACAGGACAGGCAGCAGTGGGGGTCTCACTGGCAGAGGGGTCTGAGCCCTCCCTCCTTACCTGTGCTGGCTCTGACCACATCCTGCAGCACTCTTAACCTCTAATACTTCCTTTCAGATATCCAGGGGTCAGAATCTCAGGAGTGCCAAGTGCAGCCCTGGAAAGGTCACTCTGCTGTTGGTACCCCCCCATAGTTTTTGGGTGCACTCTTGAGGTACACGAGGACAAGTACCAAGGAATGGCTTTGCAATCCCAACACCCACGTGAGAGACAAAAAAACCTGCAGTCAGAGTGACCAGACCTGGATAAAGAATTGTAGGTTATGTAGATCTGCAGTGAATAATAGATGTGATTATAATGGGATATTTCTGTGCTTTTCACCAAATGCTGTATCTTAGCACTTAATAAACCACTTCAGTAAATTATTGGTTAAAATTACACAGTGTAGCTACTTCTCCAGTTTAGAGAAATTTAAAATACTAATTCATGGGGCGTCTTACCTGGTTTCAGGTGAGCAAATGGAATTTCCCCTGTTAACAGCTCCCAGAGGCACAGAGCATAGCTGAAGACGTCAGCTTTGATGGTGTACCTCGTGCACTGGGTGAACACCTCGGGGGCCATCCAGCGCAGGTTCTGCGCACCAGGAAACAGCAGTCACACGTTAGCAGTGCTTGCCTCCTCACACATGCATCTATTCCTGTCTTTGGATGTTTCTTTTCCTCTGTTTTCTTACTTCCTGCCTCTGTTGCTCCATAAAATAACCGGTAATTTCCCAGGAAAAATTTTCACCTGGCTTGCAAAATCTAGTCAGTGTGTGTTACTGCACATGACACGTAACTGCATTAGCTTGGTGCTGTCTCAGCCCTGAACAGCCAGGCTGAGCAGACTTTAAACATGAGAGTAGGGTGAGAATAAAAGAACCCCAGCCTCCAGGCCTGCAGACCACATCATAAGGTCTGATAAATATATATATATGTATACATATGAATAAATTCCATATAATAGGAATTAACTGCTTCAGCTGGAAGAAGCAAAAGCTGACCACAGCTGTACTGGGCTGGGGCTTTGCTCTCTTGGGGTTTTGCCCCTCCCGGCAGACCTCTAATTCCGAGGCTGCTTCACAAGGAACCAGCCCCTCCCTGAGGCAATGGGTTTGGGGTGACTTTCAGATTCCTTGTGCCTTGGTTCCTTTACTCTGCATCCTTTACAGAACAGGACAGTCCTCCTCAGGTCAGCCTTTCTCAGGACAGCCCTTCTTAAGAGAGATCTTCTCAGTGGGATGCCACTAAGACCTGGCAGGACCTGGGGCTGAGCAGCAACCCTTGCTCCTCACACAGCAAGTGCCACTACAAGGTGTAAAGTACTGATTGCAAGCCCTGGCATAGTATTACCCATCCTTTGGCATTGCCCATCCCACCCCACATTAGTAGTTAGGATGATGTGAACATTCCTGTCCATCGAGTGACACATGGGACACATCTGGACTCAAACCCACGAAGATGACAACAACAACTGTCTTGTAAATCTGACTGTGAGCAACAGGCTCTTGTGGAGAAAAGAACTGTGAAATAAGGGAATAAGTGTTCAGGAACTGATTCCCTGTTAGAAAAATGAATCACCTGACAACAAATGTGTGTGAGAGTTGGGAAGGGTGGATTTAAAGTCACTCTTTAGAAAGGAACTGGGGTAATAGAGCACCCAAGACAACCTTATAAAACATTGTTTTCTGTTGAAGATGTTATATATTCCCTCATCTCTGCTATTAAAGACACTTAAAGGAAAAACAAAAAGCCAAAACAGAGAAATATTGAGAGAGATGAAACACTACAGCAGTCCATCTTTTCCAGTAAACATATTTCCAATGTCAGTTTCTCCTAAACTGGGTCTGCCTGTATATTTGATATTAATTACTTGGAAAAAAACAAGAAACAAACCCCAGGTTGTTTTGTCATGTTGTCTTCATCCAGGGATTGCAGAAATCGAGATTCTGAAACAGAACAAGAAAAATAATTACTGTCAGGTCAACGCAGACACACACCTTGTTATACAAAAGCCCTGTATTCAGTGCAATCCTATAGGATTGTCTCAGCCAGCACATGTTTAGTTTTAGAGAATTTGGGGTTAATTTATAAATGTTTCACAAAAACTCCTTACCTCCAAAATCAGCAACTACAGCATGACCATCCTCATACAGGAGAATATTGTGACTGGGGGGAAAAAATATAGGTAATTGTTTGACAGTGTCTTAAAAATGGTGAAAACGTTACAGTTTTTGGGTCACAGTTACACTCTTGAGGAGTTCGAATTACCTGCATAGGTAATTAAATGTCTATAGCTGCATCTTGCATTTACTGTTAGAAAGTGCACATTAATTCTGAGAGGCAAACCCAAAGCTTCAGAAGGTCAGCTTTTAATCAATACCAGAGCAGAACAGCTTCTGTAATTAGTTATAGACCAAGTCTAATAGTTTTATTAAGTAAGTGCAGTTAATCTCAGCAATGAAGTGACAAAGATGATATTTGAATATAAGCACAGTGATGGCCTTCAGATAAAACTGTGTGGACTGATTCTTTTCTCTTCTTAGGCTTAGGCAGGTGTAAATTCATGGTGGTAATCCCTAATTTATGATGGCGTATAGAAGGGAAGAAGCAGATCCGAAGAGTCCATATAGAATAGATCGTGTACACAAAATATCTTTGCCTAATGCAAAGCGTCATTTAGCAGTGAAAGCATATATAGAATTTATTGAAAATTGATTTACTGATTCAAGGATGTTACAGCAACTCATTTAATTTTCAGTAAATAACACACAAGAGGAAGTAGAAAACAGGCCATTTCATAAAACCGTAGAATAACAGAATCATTAAGGTTGGAAAAGACTTCCAAGATCACAAACCTTTAACTGATAATCCAACTTTTGACCAAGGCTTTTATAAATCAGCAACACAAACACAGGTTTTCAAATAAAGTGGGAACATGGGGAAAGACTCACAAGATGCCTTAGCTAGGTCACAAACTTCCAGTACCTCCTGGGATGAAAATTTCCATACCCCAGTCACTACACCTTCATGGCCCAGGGCAGTGGTCACAGCACCAAGCCTGACAGTTCAAGAAGCATTTGGATGATACTCTCAGGCACCTGGTGTGACTCTTGGGGATGGTCCTGTGCAGGGCCAGTAGCTGGACTCGATGATCCTTGTGGGTCCCTTCCAACTTGGCATATTCCTTGATTCCATGAATCTGCTTTGGAAGGGCTGAGCAAATCACAACATAAAAGTGCAGGAATGTGGACACAGTGCTGCTGACAGGATATTTATCAAATGCTGACTGATCCAAGAAAATTCAGAAGAGTGAAAAGTGTATATAAAAAGGAAATGAAAAATTTGGCCAGGGCTTATATGGGGAGAAAAAAAATGGAAATGATATTGATGGTCTCAACAAAAAGCCCAACTTGCTCACATTAGAGCTGCAGATAAAAACAAGAACAGTCAAGTGAGGAACACAAATTTCACCAGAGAACAGTTTTAGGACAGAAAAAATTTAAGCTCTCCCAAGCAGGACTTCTACAAATCACCGTCTTTAAGATTTCTAGCTTCTCCTAAAACCAACACTTGGGATGATAAATTTAATCATAAAAATGCAATCATGACTCTTTTGATTTATATTCAACCTGATTTTAGGTCCCATATGTAGTCTCCGTCAAAATATTGAAGTGATTTGAGTATGACATGGAGAATTGTTTTGAGATTCCCACCAGATGCCAAAGGAAAATATGAATCAAACACAAAGCTGAACTAGAGAGACTTCTGAAGGCTGCACCCTCTGGGCTGAGTGTACGTACACAAGTCATACAAAGCTACAGACTTTGCTGAGGTCTTCACTCAAATTTGGCCTCTGTCAGTAGGGACAAAAAATTATCCCCAAGTCTCAATGTGAATAAACTGCATTGAGCCCTACCTTCAACTTCAGTCTTCTCCAGGATTGTGTAGACCTTGAATAAATCAGACTTGACAAGTCAAGGCATAATCAAGACCTGGATTGGCAGTTTTTATTGAGAAGCTGAGAAATCAATCGACAGGCCCTTTCTCTCCATGGCATGCAACAGCCTTTCATAAACTCACAGAATCATTAAGGTTGGAAAAGATGTCCAGGATCATGGAATCCAACCTGTGAACCACCACTACCTTGTCAACTAGACCAGAGCATGGAGTGCCATGTCCAGTCATTCCTTGAACACCTCCAGGGATGGGGACTCCATCACCTCCCTGGGCAGCCCATTCCAGTAACTGACAGCTATTTCCATGAAGAAATTATCCCTGATGTCCAGCCTGAACCTCCCTTGGCCCAGAATCTGACAAACAATGCTGAAAGGCTCATTTTGGTGTTGAGCACATGGATGGTCATATCTGACGGCAGGACATAGGCTCTGGAGGGTTTTGTCAGTCTGGTACCTCCAGTGAATGCTATGGTTACTGATTTTTCTTTTCTACAGTAAAAAATACAGCCCACAGAAACACGGCTTGGAAGGTACAGCTCAAAAATGCTGTTATTGCCTCAATGGCACTTGCAAATTTGAAAACCTTGGATGAGAAAGGAACTCTTAAGCCTCTGTTTTGAGAAATACAGAAGAAAAAACTGAGCTGAGCTGAGCGGGCAGAAGGTTAATAATGAGTTCAGTAGAATCAGAAATTAATTGTCCTCTGTTAAGATCACACAGGGATTGCAGTGGTGAAAGCAAGCATCATTCTTTTCATGAAAACATGGAAGGAAGAAAGTGAGAGAAGAATGAGTAATGTGCAATCATTCTGCCTTTGTGAAAGGATGTGGTTCTTGGATCTGCCAGCCACGGAGGCTTCTCCCTCCCATGGCAAGTGACAGGCACAGCATGTCCCTTTCCCAGAGATCAGGGCCACAAAAAGATCCTTCTGCCTTTAACATGCTGTGGGTTTAATGAAAAGCAACAGCTATTTTAAGATTTCACAGGGGATGTTTGAACAAAGAGGAGTCGCAGACTCTATCCCCATTACCACCAGGCTGCCATCCTCCCTTTCATCTCCCTTACCAAGCAGCTCTCAGAAGTGTTCACGGATAGTTAGAGCCATCAAATGCAGGTCAGTCGCTCAAAGGCTTGCTCCAGCCATGTTCAGCTGTTATGGCTTAAATTAAATTGATACTAAAATGGTCTCTTTTTTATTAAAGTGCTATAATCATTGTGGCTCTCATCCCTCACTGTGGGGGAGCCCAGCTGGCTCTGGGCTCTCTGTAAGCTAGGATACTGAAGACGGAACTTTACACCTGGCAGAGGG